>CAUYON010056604.1:0-13145 GCA_963573935.1 Arctocebus calabarensis
CCCGGCCTCGGCCGAACGGCAAAACAAAAAAATAGCCGGGCGCTGTGGCGGGCGCCTGTAGTCCCAGCTACTAGGGAGGCTGAGGCAAGAGAATCGCTTGAGCCCAAGAGCTGGAGGTTGCTGTGAGCAGTGTGATGCCACAGCACTCTACCCAGGGCGATAAAGTGAGACTCGGTCTCTACAAAAAAAAAAAAAAAAAACAAAATTAGGCATTTGAGCAGCGCCTGTGGCTCAAAAGAGTAGGGCGCCAGCCCCAGCCAAAAACTGCGGGGAAAAAAAATAAAATTAGGCATTTTAGTACATTTAAGAGACATTATTCTTTTGTAGCAATAACCTTCAGTAGGCTTTTAGAAACATCTTTGCGCATACTGTAAAATCATTTGTAGTGATTAAGCTACTTTTATGGTACACAGAGTATAAATTTATAGAGCAGTTAATTGGTTCTATACTCTGCTACATCAAATAAAAACAAAATTGTTTCTGAGCAAAGCGGTAATTTCAACTAAGAATGCAATAGTTTTATTTCCAGCTTTCATTTTACACTTTGAATACAAGCCATTTGCTTCTTCAACTCTTTCAGTGTACTTTTTAAAAACTGTACAGTGAGCAGCTAAAGTTATTTTTCCTTAGTATTGTGATGTCATGTTTACATAAGACAATTGTCATATGAAAGTTCTAATTGTAATAGTAGTCAGAAAATAGTACAGATCTAGTAAACATGTCTTAAGTCCATAACTTAAGCTTATCTTTTCCAAATGATTGATTGTTGACAATTGATTTCCCTTTGAAATATAACGTTGATCCACAAAAGAGTGCACATTAAGAAAAGGAAAAAAATGTGCTACTTTACTTACAATAATAAGAGTATATCATGTCACATTAGTTGTCACATGATGAAATTATTTACAAGATAAAATTTAATAAAGTCGAACATTATGTTACACACTCATAAGGGTGAAGGAAAAGGTCAACAAAAGCTTTACAAAAAATAAAAATAAAAAAAAAAGCTTTACAGAGGAGATGGAACTGGTTTGGAGGAAAGGGTGGAATTTAGATAGGCTACGGTGCATATTAAAAGAGCGCAACTTGTGGGCAGGGAAGTATTTTTATCTTTCTGAAGAATAGGAAGACAGTTAAGAGAAAATGTGGCAGAAACAACCTTGGTGAACTTTGGTACTACATCAAAACTGCTTTAACTAGAAAATTAAGGGGACTTATATTGTGGATAAGATTGGATAGAAAATACAGGTTCAGATCATGAAGCACATGCAAAGTTAAGTGCAATATTTTATTTTATTGAGACAAAGTTTCACTTTGTCACAGTCAGTAGAGAGCTGTGGTGTTACAGCTCACAGCAACCCCCAAACTCTTAGGTTCAAGTGATTCTCTTGCCTCAGCCTCCAGAGTAACTGGGGCTGCAGGAATCTGCCACAGCATTGGGCCACTTTTAGAGACAAGGTCTCACTCTTGCTCATGTTGGTCTCGACCCTGTGAGCTCAGGCAATCCACCTGCCTCGGCCTCCCAAAGTGCCACCGTGCCCAGCCTAAGTGCAAGATTTTAGTTAACCTTGATTGGAAGAGTGTTGAAGTACCATTTGTGGTTTTTGAGCAAAGAGTGATATTATAAACGTGATAATTTTGCACTTGATCTTAGCCAAAAGGCCGAGAAGCAATAATAAACGTGATAATTTTGGAAAAATAATTTAGTTGTATTATTTAAATGTGATTGAAGATAAATGGAGCTTAGATATAGAAAAACCGGCTCGGTGCCTGTAGCACATTGGTTAGGGCGCCAGCCACATACACCAAAAAAATAGTCAGGCGTTGTGGCAGGCGTCTGTAGTCCCAGCTATGTGGGAGGCTACTGAGGCAAGTGAATTGCTTAAGCCCAAGAGTTTGAGGTTGTGGTTAGCTGTGACCGCCCCAGCAATCTACCACGGGCAACATAATAAGACTCTTTCTCAAAAAAAAAAAAAAGAAAGAAAAAAACAATTAGAAATCTATTGCAGTAATTCATAAGTGAAAGCTAGGATTAAAATCAGTAGAGAGAGAGATTAACCTGAAGAATCACATCAAAGGAGGACTTTTTGGTGGGGGGAACAGCCTTTTTACCCCTTATGATATAAACTAAAGAGAAATTGTTAACTACATGGTTATAGAATTTTAAGAACTGACTCACTGGATTGTGTAGTTATGTAAGTGGGAACTTTATAAAGAGGAGCTATTTTTTTTTTTTTTTTGCAGACTGAGCCTCACTCATAGCAACCTCAAACTCTTGGGCTACAGTGATTCTCTTGCCTTAGCCTCTCAAGTGGCTGGGACTACAGGTGCCTGCCACAACGCCCAGCTATTTTTTTGTTGTAGTTGTTGTTTGGTAGGCCCAGGCCGGGTTCGAACCTGCCAGCTTTGGTGTATATGACTGGCACTGGGGCACCGAGCCAAGAGGAGTTAATTTTTAAAGAAAGAATAATATTTATTTTCTTTCATACTGAATTTAATTGGTGAATGAACATCCAACTGGCACTTTTGTGTTTATTAGAGTTTATTTACAGTTACTTCACTGTAACTGGGGGAAAATCTTCAGGTAATATGGATTTCTCCATTGTAATCATTTTAGAAACTTCAGACTACGTGATATATTTCATAATCCAGAAGTAGAGTTGTATAAGCATTTCTAAGAATTTAGGGATTACTATAAACTAGAACTAATAATTAAGATTCTTGCTATTTTCTAGTAACTTTGATCTTCTCATTGCATATTATAGGTAAATGATAGTTCTCAGAGTTGTTAACACTAAAATAGCCACAATGAACTTAATAATTATATAGCAGTTTAGTCCCTTAACATTGACATTAGTGAATAAAAGGTCATAATGTTTGACCTTGTATATGCCTATTTTAATTGTTTTTACTTTCTATACATAGATTAGAAAACACTTTCTTTTTTCAAACTATTTCTCTTACATTCTTTTTTTTTTTTTTTTTAATTTTCAATGCCTTTATTAAGATTCTTACATTCTTGGGCAGCACCTGTGGCTCATTGAGTAGGGCGCCAGCCCCATATACTGAAGGTGGCGGGTTCAAACCTGGCCTCCGCCAACCTGCAAAAAACAGGAAAATAGCTGGGCTTTGTGGTGGGCGCCTGTAGTCCCAGCTACTCGGGGGACTGAGGTAAGAGAATCACCTAAGCCCAGGAGTTGGAGGTTGCTGTGGGCTGTGTGACGCCACAGCACTCTACCAAGGGGGATAAAGTGAGATTCTGTCTCGACAAAAAAAAAAAAAAAATCTTACATTCTTAAAACTAAATTTTCTTTTAAAATACATGCTGAAAATAAATAATTCTGCCATTTCTGATATTCAAACGCAAAGAATATTTCACCATATTGCAGAATCTTTTGTTTTATATATTTTGAATTATCTAGACAATAGCTAAAATTCTCCCCTTAGATTTATGGCCTGTGATTGTTGACTTTTCATATCATTATGAGAAATTCAGAGCTCATGGGTAAATAAAAATTTTCAAATTTGTTAAAAGTGAAACAAAAAACATTTTGAGAGACATTATGGTTGATTTACTATTGACAGATTTGTGCTAATGTGGCAAGAAAATATCCATGGAAACACCAGGTAAAGTTAATTGTTTGTTGCACCCTCATAAGAATTGTTTGTACTTATTCCTTTGTTAACTTTTTCAACAGTAAATTAAGTTGAAAAGCCCCTGTTTTATTCTTTGCACTGGTAAAATTAACCTTAAACACCATTTTTCTGTTACCTTCTGTGTCTGTGAGCTTGCTGAACTTTTGCCGAGTAACAGAACCCTCCCTTCCCACCTCCCCCAACTTCCCCTTTCTATTTAAAATACATGGTGGAGATATGTATTTCCACAGAAATTGTAAATACTTTGAATGTTTGAACTCTTAATATGTTTTGGGAAGTGATATGGAGAAATTGAAGACATCTTTAATTATTTGGTATTTTAAGAGACTGTTTTGTTAATAAATTGGTTTTAAAGGCTGCTGGAAAGTCAGGCGGTAGCCATTAAACAAACTTCTACTGCTGACATTAATTTACAGGGGTCAACAGGACAAAACTCTACGACATGATAGCTGATCTGGGAGATGATGAGCTGCCCCACATCTCTTCAGGAATCATTAATCAGTCTAGGTCAGCCTCTACTAGAATGACTGATCATGAAGGTGCAAGAGCAGAGGAAGGTACAAAAACTCAGCTACCATGTTTATTAACATTTCAGAAGGCTGTAACTCCAAAACACATTTTAATATTGCAAATTTGTTTCTGTTTAAAATGCTGATGATCATTTTATATGATCTGCAGAGAAGGTGTTGGGCAAGCTCTTGATGTAAATTGTCTTGGGGATTTTGAAATTTTGGGCTTCTATTTCATGATATTTTGTTTTTGTTTTTAATGTTTGGAGTTGTTTCCATCATAGGTCAATTCAGAGTATCTTTCTTAAATCTACCTTTAACTTACAGATGTAGTTAGTAACTGGAAAATAGTAATTTATAAAAACAAGCACTAAAGACATATGAAAAAATAAGTCATTTTGTTCTATTCTTTAAATTTAGCAACTAATAACTACCATTTTCTAGAAGACAACTACAAGCATCAGTCAGCCCTTGTGCTTGAAACATCACATATATTCTAAAAATGTGACTTTTGCCTAATTTAATCATTTTAGGTTTAGCCAACGTCATTATTCTTTAACTTTGGTAACAAGTATGTGTTAACTACTAATGAATTTTCTAAAAATTGCCTACTTCAGAAATGTGTGGAAAATGAAAGTACTACTTAATTTTTTCCAGAATTCATTTTAGCTGCTAATACACCTGAATAGTTTATTGTAGGTCTAGTTACTTATAATTCTAAGTAGTGAAACTGAATTTTTAATCAAAGAGTATTGTAATGTGGAAGATATGTTATCTAATAATTGAATATAGATTGAATTCCATTGCTATTTATGCTTTTGCTGTGTAGGGGGATTTGTTTGATGCCCTAGTCAAACAATTTTAAATACCCTTTTCAGATTTCCCTAATAAAAACATTTTCCTTACAGTTAAAGTTAAATATTTCTGTATTCCCTCACATTAATCTGTTAAGAAAATTTAAGGAAAGATTTTAAAGATCGCTAAAATAATGAAATCAGGGTAAAATGAATAAAAAATATAAAACAGTGTCTGTTAATTCTTTTGGATCTCATTTCCCAGTGAGCTATTTTCCTGTTTTACTTGAAAAATATTTTCAAAATACACATTGACTTCATTATTTTTTCACTTTATGCATTTAATAGTGATTTAGCTTCTTTAGCTTTTTTTGATCTATTTTACCAAATAATACCTGGTATATCTTGCTAAAATTTTTATAATTATGTTTAAAATTAGATTTTAAAGGGCAGTGCCTGTGGCTCAGTGAGTAGGGCGCCAGCCCCATATGCCGAAGGTAGCGGGTTCAAACCCAGCCCCAGTTGAACTGCAAAACCAAAAAATAGCCGGGCTTTGTGGTGGATGCCTGTAGTCCCAGCCACTCAAGAGTCTGAGGCAAGAGAATTGCCTAAGCCTAAGAACTGGAGGTTGCTGTGAGCTGTGTGATGCCACGGCACTCTTAACAAGGGTGATAAAGTGAGACTTTGTCTCTACCAAAAAAAAAAAAAAATTAGATTTTACAGTTTAAGGCTAAGCCATATTAACGGTAATATCTTTTAAATGTTTGAAGCTAATGACATGGAATAAGCCAGTCAAGGCCCACCCTACACAAAAACCAATTTAGAGCTCTGTGTATGTGTGTGTGTTCATTTGTGTTTTACAGAAAAAAATATAAGTCAGATTTCTTTTTTAATGGCATAGGAGAATGGGGCAGGGGCATGGGGAGATTTGTTAAGTGTGAACTTCATTATACTTTACTTTTCAAAGGGTAAATCTTAATAGAATTTGTTATTTGAAGAGATTTGAGTTTGACTTTAAGAAGGAAACATTGGAGTTCATAATCTATTTTCAATGGCATTCCTCCACTTTATACTTTGCTTTTGAAGTCCATGTTATACCTTGTTATAAAGAACAAATGTCTGTTTTCTAGGACAGTATCTTCTACATTAAACCCTTCCATACTATTGTCGATAAAGATTTAAGACATACCATGTTGCCACTGGAATAAATAGAAATCAGTTACTGGACTGTCTCCTTTAGGTTTGGTAAAGCTGGAGGAGGAAGGAAGAGTTTGAAATGTGAGCTACAGGTTTCCTTGGTCAGAGTACCCATAAAAAGGAAGATTATGAAAATATGAAAAAGACCTTTGTATAAGATTCTGATTCATAGACCCATGATACCAATATTCTTATATTCCTTGATGAAATCTCTTTGGCTACTTGATGAAAAGTATTAGAATTTCCATCATTAAATCAAAACTACTTTGTTTAATAATTTTATCTTTCTTTGAATTGCTAATGACATTTTTATGTTTTGTTTATATAATCATGTGCTATAGGTAATCATATTAATGTTAATAAAATGAATTTGTAGAATAGAAATTAATTGCCTCTGCAAGGAAGCAAGGGCAAACAAATCGAGTACCTATTGTGATTAACATAGCCACAGTGATTGGTGATATGAAAAGCAGAAATAATAACTTAAAAGATTTTTTGCACATAGATATGTAAGTAAATTTTGAGTAAACAGTATAGCTTGCTATATATAGATAAATGTTTGTGCATAAAGGACAGAAATGTGATCATGATTAATTTCAAATCAGTATGCTAATTTTGTATAAAATGCAATTAATCTAAAACTACAGAAAAATTAGCTAATATTGTCCAGATATTTCCCTTCACATGCCCTGAAATTAGTCAGTAGCTGAATCAGAAGTATTCCTGCACAAAGATTATATAATGATACAAAGTAATTTGTTACCTTAAAGTTACTTTATTGGGCTTTTATTAAGATTTGTGTTAGTAATCGTTTATATCATCGCAAATGGGAGAAATTAGTGGCATTTTTATTCTACTTTTCTTAGAAATTAATGTGAGGTTAAAGAAAAAATATTTCTTTGTCTTAGTAAAAATTGTTTGAGTAAATATTATCTAATGACTTTTAGGTAATTGTTCTTAAACATAATAATAAACTATTGATTTTATAGGTCTTAGTTGCTTCTGATATTACCAGAACTGCATACTAGATATTAGTAGGAAAGATCAGTGCTTCACATTGTTTAGATTCAATAATATAATCATTTAAAGATTAATTAAATACTATTCAGTGTCCCTGTGTATATATTTTCTGTCTTATGCTTTCAGATTTACTCTAGATTAGTTGCTGATCACAAGTTCATTTTAGGACCCTGAGTCAAAAATTATATAGATTACTTTGATAGAGGATAAAATAATGAAATAATGAGATACTCTAAGTAAAGATGAGTTTTACTTTGGTCATATATCATTTTTCATAGGAATTTTTCCAAATTAATGGCCAGCTTGAAGTTTTTTTTTATTTGTTTGTTTTTTTGAGACAGAGCCTCAAGCTATTGCCCTGGGTAAGAGTGCTATAGCATCAGACCTCACAGCAACCTCCAACTCCTGGACTCAAGCGAATCTCCTGCCTTTGCCTCCCGAGTAGCTGGGACTACAGGTGCCCGCCACAATACCTGGCTATTTTTTGGTTGCAGCCATCTTTGTTGTTTGGCGGGCCCAGGCAGGATTCCAACCCGCCAGCTCAGCTGTATGTGGCTGGCGCCTTAGCCGCTTGAGCCACAGGTGCTGAACCAGCTTGAAGGTTTTATAAGTTTCTTTTCTTATGCTACGGCTGTTATAGCAAAGTCTTTAGATAATGGTGCAGTCATTCAATATGGCAGATTTTAATTGAGTAGTAGTATGTGTGTGGGGGGAAAAGTTTGAAGTAATTTAATTGGAACTGCTAATATTAACATGGAAAGCTGAGAAAAGTAAAATCTTTCACCTGAGTTTAGTTTTAAATTGAAATGGCAAATAATTCTGATCAGAAATTTAAAGTTTTAGAGTTAGTTAATATAGGTTAGTTGCTTGGTTTTAGAAATGTCAAGGTAAATAAAGGGGACATTAAAATAAATATTATAATCAGTGATTTACAGCTGGAAGGTATTCTGAAGATTGCATGGATTAACCTTTTACAGAGGAAGTTGATATTGTTGGTTGCTGGTAAACTGCCTTTTTTTCCCCTAGACTATGGCTGTTACTGAAGGAATCTGAAAATTAAGGCTTCTTTCCAGTGATGTGATGCTATATAGCAGACTATTTGAAAACCATTTACATTTGAATGTTTATATTATTTTTTTTTTTACCAGAGACTGGAATGCCTAGCCCTTCTTTAGAAAACAGAAGGACTTAGCAACAACCTATTATATTTTTAAAATACCATATGAGCTACTTTGAGGTTGATGGTAGAAGTTTTCTCCATGAATAGCTGAAATCTGATAGGTACTCGATTATTTAATCAAAATTTGTCCTATTTCTTATTTAACATATCAATTCTAGTTATAATTTTATAGCTATAATAAGAGATTTAAACAGACAAAGTTTTCTTGCCCCACCTCCTACTCCAGAATGATATACGTAGTGCACATTTGATTTATGGAACATTACTATGTTGTAATTCCAACACATTTGTTTAGTACTGTTCAATAATAGGATTTTTGAGTGGAAGTGGGAAAATAAAAATTATATTACTAAATGTTCTAACTGTTAAATGATTAAGTTTCCCCCACAATATTGTCTTGTACTGTATGATTTTTCAGCATTTAAGAAGCGGTTTTGTTCTTTATAGCTGAACCAATAACGTTTCCATCTGGAGGAGGCAAGTCATTTATTATGGGTTCTGATGATGTTTTGTTAAGTGTACTGGGCCTTGGAGACCTTGCAGACTTGACGGTAACAAATGATGCAGACTATAGTTATGATGTAAGTGCAGTTTTATTTTTAATTTTTTAATGATTTAATAGAAGGCTCCTTATTTTTTGGAATCACTTATAAAAGAGAATTAATGTCACGGTGCATGGAAAAGATAAGTTTAAGTGTGTCCTTGTGTTAATTTGAGTGACATGTAGTTTTTCTTTTATAACTACTGTCTTTGTGGTATTTATATTTTTCTTAGGTATTTGGTGGAGTAGCTACAAGTTTGGGATGATTACCTTAAGATGTTGATCAATAAATATATCTTGAGTAGTCAGCTCTCAGTTATCTAAAGTGAAGCCATATTTTGTTTTTAATGAGAAAAAGTAAATACCCTGAATTATTTGTCTTCAGAATACTACTTAAAAAGCATGTTTTATTAGTGAACTTTTATTTTCTTAAGGTCGTTGTTGAAGTTAGTTCAATCATTTCCTTAGTACTTATTGTATTAACACCTTCATCTTAGGAGTGGGGCGAGGATGGAAGGGGTGGGAAAGGCCAGTGTTAGAGGTAAAACTTGTCTTGGATTTAATTTTTTCTGGACATTTAACATTCAATTGAGAGTTAACTATATACTTCTTTAGATATTTACAGTAATTTTAGTTTTCAGCAAATCAGTGTTTTTCTTTCTGTAATAAATTTCTTTTTCTACTTAAAAAAAAAACCTATGTTAGCATGCTTTTTAGCGACAGCTCTTGGTAGGCTGGATTATTCTCATTAGTATTTTTTAATGTATATAAGCAGTTAAATTCTGATAAACTTCTGACTACTTTAAAAGTGGTTTTATAGCCTGTCTTAACAGTTGGAGAAATGATACTTCATCAGTATCAAGAATTATAAAAAGTATAATGAAAACATTGTTAAAGGATCTTTAGTTCAGACTTTTAGAAAGTACCTTAACTTGCTGCCTTTAAAATTTTCACATGCTAGTAAGTTTTCCTAAATGACAACTGCACTGTTAATACAATGCCCTTAGGTATTTGGTAATAATTTTTATAGAAGTTTTTTTTGTTTTCATGTAAAGTATTGCAGCAGTGGTAGTAATGTTCTCATTTGAACATTTTATGAGAGCTTTGGGTTTAGCTTGATAATTAGATAAAATCAGATTAAGGAACTCTTCATTTGAACTAGGTATTTGTAAAGCTCATGAAGTTCTGAGTTCTTATTAAGTGATAAAGATGTGTTACAAAATTTTTAACGCACATTAAATTTCCATGGGACATTTTAGCAAAACAGTTTTAAATAAATGTATTAAACTAACCATCTCAAAAAGAAACAATCAGAAACTCCACATGCCAACCACTTTACTACTTTTAACCACTAACTACTGTACTCTTTCTTTTTAGTTGCCTGCCAATAAAGATGCCTTTCGAAAGACATGGAACCCCAAGTATACACTACGTAGCCATTTTGATGGAGTACGTGCATTAGCTTTTCATCCTGTAGAACCTGTGCTAGTTACTGCCTCTGAGGACCATACCCTGAAACTTTGGAATTTGCAAAAAACAGTTCCTGCCAAAAAGCAAGTATATTAATATGAGCCTAGTTTTGGGTTCCAATTTTGCTAACATAAGTAATTTATTCCTCTTTATTATCCCATATCTTTTATGCACATATTTGATCTAGCTACTTTTTAGTATCAGCTGATGATTTATGATTATTTAATTGCCTTCTTTTCCCCTCCCTTTCCCCCCCCCCCCTCTTTTAGGAGTGCCTCTTTAGATGTAGAGCCCATCTACACATTTAGGGCCCACATGTAAGTTTTATTGAATTAGTATTTAATTAACAACCGTAATTATTAACTGTTATTAAACCTTATAACCTCAAAACTTAGAATTTTCTCAGTGTTTGTTTTATATTAGAGAAAGACATGTTTAATAATTAGTGAGAATGGCTTGGCGCCTGTGGCTCAGCGGGCTAAGGCACCAGCCACGTACACCTGAGCTGACGGGTTCGAATCCAGCCCTGGGCCCACCAAACAACAATGACGGCTGCAAACAAAAATGGCCGGGCATTGTGGCAGGCGCCTGTAGTCCCAGCTACTTGGGAGGCAGAGGCAAGAGACTTGCGTGAGCCCAGGAATTAGAGGTTGCTGTGAGCTGTGATGCCACAGCACTCTATCCAGGGTGAAAGCTTGAGGTTCTGTCTCAAAAAAAAATTAAAAAAAAAAAAAAAATTAGTGAGAATATGAATGTAATAGTATTATTTAAATGTAAGTACGTGTTCACCTAAAACAGTTTTTACGTGTTACATAAATTTGGCCAAGGATAAATAGGGATTTGAGTTTCTTAAGATTTGTAGGTAATTTTCTTCTTCTCTTCTTATAATAGTGGCCCTGTTCTGTCGTTAGCTATTAGTTCTAATGGAGAACGGTGTTTTAGTGGTGGTATTGATGCAACCATCCAGTGGTGGAATATGCCTAGTCCTAATGTGGATCCATATGATACATACGGTAAGTAAAAGGATCAAAATGTATTTTGGGGTTGTATGGAGCTGACAAAACTAAAGACTTCCAACTATTGCTATAAGATTGTTTAAACATATCGTTTTGTTTCCATTTACTATTAATATGCTTTGTTAAAGAGGAAGAATTAGGAAATATCATGCTATGAGTATTTAAGCTTGTTCCCTATGTTGTCCCAAATAGTATATTAGTCTGTATTTATTCAAAAGTTAATTTCAGTACTAAAAGGAGAAGGAAATACAACAGTACCAAGGTAACCATTTTTTGAACTTAAATAGCTTTTATATAGTTAAAAAATACAAAGAAGTCCAGGTGCAGTGGCTCACACTATAATCCTAGCATTTGGGGAGGCCAAGGTAGATGGATTGCCTGAGCTCAGGAGTTCGAGACCAGCTTGAGCAAGAGCTAGACTCCGTCTCTAAAACTAGCCAGGTGTTGTGGTAGGCACCTGTAGTCCCAGCTACCCAGGATGCTGAGGCAAGAGGATCACTTGTTCCCAAGCATTTTAGGTTGCTGTGAGCTATAACACCATGGCACTCCACTGAGGGCAAGAAAATGAGACTCTGTCTCAAAAAAAAAAATTTTTTTTTAATATATGTATATAAAATGTATATATGAAGAAAAAACAGTGAAAATGAAGAACAATAAGGGACTAAATCAGCTTTTAGAGATCAGAAAACTCCTTAATTTAATTAATTAATTAATTAATTTGTTTTGAGACAGAGTCTCACTCTGTTGCCCTGGGTAGAGTGCCATGGCTCATAGCAACCTCAAACTCTTGGGCTTAAGCTATCTTCTTGCCTGAGTTTTTTCTCTTTTTTAGTAAGGACTGACTCTTGCCCTTGTTCTGGCTGGTCTCGCACTCTTAAGTTCAAGCAATTCTCCTGCATTGGCTTCCCAGAGTGCTAGGATTATAGGTGTCATCCACTGTGACTGGACATCTCTTTAACTTCAAAATAGAAAACAAAACCCCTTTGACTTACAAATCAAGCTTTTAGAAATCTATTCTCCAAGGCAGTGCCTGTGGCTCATCGAGTAGGGTGCCAGCCCCATATACCGAAGGTGGCGGGTTCAAACCTGGCCTCAGCCGAACTACAAAACAGAAAAATAGCTGGGCATTGTGGTGGGCGCCTGTAGTCCCAGCTACTCAGGAGGATGAGGCAAGAGACCTAAGCCCAGGAGTTGGAGGTTGCTGTGAGCTGTGTGACGCCACGACACTCTACCGAGGGCCATAGAGTGAGACTCTGTCTCTACAAAAAAAAAAGAAAGACATCTATTCTCCAGAATTACCTACTCACATGCATGCAGATAAATATATAAGGTCTTGTCCATAATTATAAAACAAAGTTCATGGGCTCTTTGTTCTTTTTATTTAACATATACTTGGTGCCTGTGTTTGCCAGTCGTAGTGGTAAGGACTAAATCAAGAAATGAAGGATGTGGCATCTTCAGTTATAACTTATGATAAATGATAGGAAGATAGAATTCTATGAAAGAATAACTATTTGGGGTAAGTAGTCAAGAAAAACCTAAAATAGTGACATCCCGGCTTGGTACCTGTGGCTCAACAGGCTAAGGCGCCAGCCACATACACCTGAGCTGGCGGGTTCAAATCCAGCCCAGGCCCGCCAAACAACAATGACAGCTGCAACCAAAAAATGGCCGGGCGTTGTGGCGGGCGCCTGTAGTCCCAGCTACTTGGGAGGCAGAGGCAGGAGACTCGCTTGAGCCCAGGAATTGGAGGTTGCTGTG
>CAUYON010056605.1:0-27359 GCA_963573935.1 Arctocebus calabarensis
CTCTTTCATGTTTACATGGATGGAGCTGGAACATATTCTACTTAGCAAAGTATCTCAAGAATGGAAGAAAAAGTATCCAATGTACTCAGCCCTACTATGAAGCTAATTTATAGCTGTCATATGAATGGTATAACCCAACTATAACACAAGAATATAGGGAAAGGGGGAAGGGTTAGGAGGGGTGAGGGGAGGGAGGGGCGGAGGGAGGTTAATTGGTGGTGCCACACCTACGGTGCATCTTAGTAGGATACAGGCGAACCTTGCTAAATGTAGAATACAAATGTCTTCATATAATAATGGAGAAATTGCCAGGAAGGCTATGTTAATCAGGTTGATGAAAATAGTTAAGATTGTATATGAAGCCAGCACAGTGTACCCCTTGATTACACTATTGTACACAGCTATGATTTAATGATAAAGATAATGACTTAAAAAAATGAAAAAAAAAGAATCATATTAATTAAATTAAAATAACCTTAAGCTTTTAAACTGTCACTTAAATTAATTAAGTGTTATGGGTCAAAGATTACATTTGGCTTTTAACTCAAGATGCATTCCACCTTGGTCATGAATACTTTGGAAATGTGCTATGCCATTGATTGAGTTAAAGTGAAATTTACTCATAATTCCTGGTGAAGAGTTTTATGAACTTTCTATTTTTGAACAATTATGAATTGCTTTAGAATGATTGCTCATCCTCTTCCCGTTTACTTCAGGCACGTTTCTCATTTGGCATAGCCATGATTAAAGAGTTTGCCAACTCTGTCCCTCAACTCTATGAATCTTGATGGACAGTCTTGATGATTTCCATATGGCACCAGGTGTTCTATGCATGCTTGTGTAGGTTACTGGTTTCCCTTATCCGCATCCTTTGCCCTCAAGGGATTCTGAAGTTTGCCTGTCTGTAATTTACTATCTTTTCAGAGATAAAAGAGTCACCTGACATTTCTTATCTCCCTGAATGGCCACTCTTCTTGGAAATAAGAGTGGCTCATCCTGAGCTGACGTCCAGAATTCAGAGTTAATGTGCCTGGGGCAGATGAACCTGTAACAAGAGGACTTGAAGAAAGAAACATAATGGCAGGCAGGAAACTATGGGCTCTTGGACCAAGAGGGACCTTCAAAACCGGCAAAACCAAATCAAAAGTGGAAACACAGCATAACACACAACAGCTGTCTCAGATGGAGTCACAAAAGACTTGCAATGATGTTCAGTCATAACGATCAGAAAAAATGACAGGTGCATATGAAATGGATTTATCCTGAGATCCTCTGACAAAAAAAGACTCTTACAGAACCATTGGATTCTTAATTATGATCAAGAGAAGGAGAGATAAGGTCTGGCTTTAAAAATTCTGTTAAACACTGGCCTTGTAACATGCACAGCCCTAACGGGGCATCTATTCATCTTGCAGCAACAGAGAAAACAGTGAACATAAGTAACATCACAGAATAAGTAGTAACAAAAGTGCACAATTGTATGCAACACTTTTTACAGTTCTCCTTAGTTAAGGATTAAGGATAAAAGTAAGATTTATGTTTCCTTAAGCAGCCAGATTTGTTGACAAGACATCCCACTTAGAAAAAGAATGGTTGAATATGGTAAATAGTCCATATGGTAAATACAGAAGCTAAATTATTTAGGCATAAAACTCCATTTAACTGTTTTATCTAAAATGAATACTTAGAAATTGTTAACCCAGTAACATTTGCCATGGTGTTTAACAATATTACACTGTGTTAAGTATTACATCTTAAATATCTTCACACATGTTAATGAGTGTGAAGAGTTGAAAGAATATTTTTTTAAAAATACACAGATGACAAAGATGTTAAAGTGACACTGTTATTGTGGCTTTTGAATTCAGAGTAGGAAAACACCAATATAAAATAGTAAAGTGTATTTCAATGTTTTAAAATCCTGCAAGCTTCATTATGTAGCTATTAAAAAGCAATTTTTTGTTCATAGTACTTTGACCGTATCACCTTAGGCCTTTCAAGGGTGTTATCCTGCCAAGAAACAAATTAAGCATTTATTAGAGGGTCACCAAGGCATCGTTACAGGAGTAATTGCTCACTATAGGTTCTTGCCATGAGTTCATTTATTACTCTCCCGGTCTCTCACAAGCTTTATAGAATCATGGATTTTTTAATAAGTCTTGCACTCCGTGGTGATCTCAGGTTTGCCAGTGCTCACGGAATTTGTTTCCTTTTTGATTCTGACAGCTTGTTTACAATATGATAAGTTCTCTTCCTACAGGAAAGCCTATAAAATGCCTTGAAAGATGGTGCAAAATCACTAACTTAATGCAGGATGTATATTATTAACAATACTCATTCTTCATCTTTTCTGAGACAATTCATTCCATCCTTCTTTATCATTTTATAGTATCTAGTGGTTGTTAGCTAGCAGAGTTTTACATTAAACCACAGGGAGGTCTGAAAAAAAATGTCATCAATATGGGATTATGCTTTAGTGTCTTCAGGCTTGTTCCAGGGTAGACACTGTCTAAAGTGGGGTTTTTCCAGTGTGGACACTGTACGGGGGTGCTCTATCCCTATCCCTCACTACCAAAGGCCATGCCGGTGGTGCTCAAACAGTTCCTGTTGGGAAAGACACTATATTACTGACCCTCAAATAAAAACTACCAAGTCCTCATGTCCTGACGCACACTGTATTTCCTTTCCTCTTTTCTGGAAAGAACTTACCCACTTTGCTTTCACAGGCAAAGCTGTTATTATGCCACTAATTTTTATATGAGAATGATCTTCTTATGAGACAGTCAAGTTTTTTTTCATACAGATATAAACAAATGAGTTAAAACCGTAGTTTACACTCTCATTTTCTAAAACATTAACAATATTGTGTGATAAACAGTGCCATTCTATATAAATATTGTAATGCATGAAGATGATGTCTTAACGACTTCCTCTACAATTCTTGGAATATGGCACGAACTGTAATGTAAAATGAATCCAAGCATGGAGAGAGTAATGGTTGATCATTAAAATTCTTTGTCAGAGACTCCGTTGCTGTGCTCTGCATTTCTGAACATCGCACATTTGAGTACCAGTTGCATGTACTTACGAATGATGCTGGAAGTTTTCTTAAAAATTCTCCTTCTCATTTTCAACTACAAAACTAAGCATACTTGTATCATAATTTTGATTCAGATCATGTGTGTGGTCATTGTAAGGGTCCACCAGTTATGTCTGGGTCTCCTTCCCTGTCACCATGCAATTGGGAGGCCATATGGGCTGCTTTGGACACAATATGCGAGGACAAAAGCGACTTGAGTCACTTATGGACTGAAACTTTGGAACAAGTGAACAATCCATATTCTTTGTTCTATCTGCCATAGTGCCTAGAAATAGTCCAGGAAATAGCTTCTTGGTCAGCATAAGTCCCAAATGAGAAGGACTCAGGACATATATCCCTAGTTAACCTACAAAGGGCACATCATGAGGGTAAAAAATTAACCTTTATTGCTTACATCACTAAGTACTTTGTTGTGTGTCTTACCCTGCTATTCTAATTCTTGCATAAATGAATGCTTTCACAAGAGAGAACACTTAGATAGGTGGCATTTGTTTAGGGTGAAACTAGCAGATAGTGAATTAATGATGACAATGCTGGAAAGCACCCAATCTATCTTATGCAATGGTGAAAATGTTGGTAAAGTCATTGTGATAGTTTGAAAGGCACGTCAACACCTAATGAACCTTCCTTGGGGAGAGAAGTTGGAACTTGCAGCATTAGGAGCATGTGTCAGTTTCTGTTGACTATTTGGCAATGTATTAAAAGAAAGAGGTGAGATGAGGAAATAATTGATCATGTTCCCAGTAGAAATAAAAAAGAATAGACAGAATCCACCAAATTAGGAAATTGTGAGGTTGGAACAGACAATTGTTAATTATCTGGTAAATAAAAACAGGCAGTATTTAATTACCAAGTAAATAAAATAAGGTGAAATAAAATGCTTAAAATATTCAAAATAATTTGGAGGTAATGTTATTTAACTACAGATATTTCAATATGGATAAGGTTAAAAATAACATATTTGAATACAAAATAAAATATGATATTGAAAATGATCTTATATTGAAAGATATTTGAACCTCAGCCTGAGGCACAGATCATATTAATTTTAGGAACATATATTGATAGTTAAAAACTTTAAATGGATTAAAATGGTGCCTCCTAGATCCATTCAGTTAGACAAAATAGTTCAGGGAAAAGAGATTAAAGGTACGTTGTCCCATTGTATTAGTTGTCTGTTGCTGCTTAACACATTATCACAAACACAATAGATTAAAACAAAATAAATTTGATATGTTATTAGTTCATTTATGGTGGTAAGAAAGCCAGAAGGTATCTTGGACTAAAATCAAGGTGCCAGAAAGACTATGTTTCTGCACGATCTAGAGGAGAATCTGTAATCTTTTTTTTTTTTTTTTTTTTGCAGTTTTTTTGGCTGGGGCTGGGTTTAAACCTGCCTCCTCTGGTACATGGGACTGGTGCCCTACTCCTCTGAGCCACAGGTGCCTCCCAAGAATTTGTATCTTGGCTTTTCTAGCTTTTAGAAACTGTCTGGATTCTTTTTCTTGTGGCTTCTTTGCTTACTCAAAACTAACAATGGCCAGCTGGGTTTTCCTCAGCTTACGTGGGCCTGATCTCCGCTTCTATCCTCACGTCTCCTTCTATGACTCTGCCTATCTGCTTTCTTTCCTCTTTCATCCACAATGAGCCTGGATATTCAGAGAAATCTTTCCATTTCCTACAATAACACCTTTGTCTTGATATAACTAGGTGTTTTCTAGTTGGAGTTTTCTTTGCCAGCCTCTTCACTTCCTTCTGAGTCCCACAAGCAAAACCTATAACATGCGTATTTCCCCTAACAGTCTGTATAAGGCACTCTAAGTCTGTGCCATTGTGCTCCTTAAAATTCTTCCAGTCTTTGTGCATTGTGCAATTCCAAAGCCATGCCCACACATTTAGGTATTCATTACAACAGCAACCTTCTTCTGATACCCAACTCTCCATTCATTTCCTATGATTGCTGTGACAAGTTACCCCAAACTCAGTAGATTAAAACACCATATACTTATCATCTTCATGTTGCTGGCACTAGGTATCTAAAACGGGTCTTGCTGAGTGAAAACCAAGGTGTCTACAAAACTATATTCCTTTTTGAAGATTCTAGGGTAGAATTCACATCTTCTTGACTTTTCCAACCTTTAAAGGGTGCCCATATTTCTTGGTTTGTGCCCTTCTCTCATCTTCAAATCCTGCAATGGGCTGTTGATTCTGTATATAATTCTGATTTCTGCTTCTGTCATCACATTTCCTTCTCTGATTCAGCATTTCCTGTCACCTGTTTTTATTTATAATGAGCCCTATGATTATATTGTATCTGCCTGAAAAAATCTAGAATAATCTTCCTATGTCAAAGTCTTTAATCACATTTACAAAGTCCTGTTTGGTAATGGAAGATAACACCAAGTTCTGGGAATTAGCTGTCTTCGGAAGGGTTAGAGTGACACCTGCCACATCAATTCAAAATTAAGAGATCCAATTAACATAAAATTACATTAAGGGCAAAAGAGAGGCAAATAGAAACAAAGTAGCAAAAGAGAACAAGTCTAAGAAGTATGGCTAGAGAAAAAGTTTTATTGCAGTCTCTCCCATATTTAGTGCCTAGAATCACATATTCTTAAATTCCTCGAGCCTGGGCATGATGAGGCCTTTAGTGGAGCAGGATTAAATCCTAGCTATGACAAATCCCATAGCCAATTGTAGAAGACCTTGTAACATATGCAAGTGGGTTTGTGGTTTTTCTGTGAATAAGTGACTGCTGCTTCCCTAATCATTCTCCTATCAATGGATTGTGAGTTTCCTTTGGATGACTCATCTTCATATCCTAAGTGCATTGAAAACAGACAAATTGGATCTTACTTTACAGATCTCTGTACCAAGAGGAATTACATTCAAATCGAGTGAAGAGACTACATCTTCATGGTCAGATACTAGACTTTTTTGCTTGATGCAGAATTTAGAGGAGACTTTAGGTTTGTCCTTCTGTTCCGTAAGGCAGAAAGGACCATGACCTCTTCCGTGAACAATACAACAGGCTGATATAGTCCATGATGATGTCTGTTTCTTTTCCATGGCAAACTGATAGTCTTGCCTTGCTGCTCTACTTTGCAGCTGTAAATAATCATATCACTTGATTTGACCAGAAAACGGGAGTGCGGATGACATGAGCCAAGTCCATGGGAAAATTTTCAGAGTTGAGGTTGTATTGTCCCGTGCTTTCTCTTCCTTTTGATGTGGAAATGATTTTCCAGTTGGTGGCTGCTCTATCAGTTTGGGTCCAAGAGCAAGAATCACTTGACACAAAGCCACTAGCTAAACGTAATGGACACAAGGTATGAACGTGAACAAGCAGAAAATAAACTTCTGTCGTTTTAATCCACTGAGATTTTAGGCTTCTGTTTTGTTGTAACTGCAGCATAAAATAGTCATTTTATTTTTCATGTGGGAAAATACAAATAATAATCCTGCTCAGTCATCTTCAAAGGCTATATTATTGAAATCTAATTCAAATTGATCTGAAATCTTATGATAGACTGAAACAAATTTAGGATTTTTATTACAATTAAAAAAATGTATGTTGTCCCCTATTTCAAATCTATTGGCTCAGATGCCTGTGGTTGTTTAGATAGTGTGCATTATTTTTCAGATCCAGTTTTCGCACTGAGGCATCATTCTGTGAAGTTGATAGTATTTGTAGAATTTATCTAAGTGAAAATATTTTGCAATAAATATTAATTTAACAACATGATTTTGGATGTATCCTATTATATCATAAATTTATTTTAATGTTATTTTTGCTGTAAAAAACTGGGTTTTGTTTTTTAAACTAGGTTTTTTTTTTTTGTCCTTCAAATATGTGTACAATGCCTGATATTTCATACTTACATTCCCTTACTCTGATTCTGATAGCTACAGAGAAATCATCAGCCTATAACCAGCTCAACAATTTTCTCTTTGTTGAAGACAATAAGTACTTGTTATTGTGTTATTTAAAAACTATGGAATGGGATTCAACTTCCTATTTTCTCCTCCCCCCAACTCCTAACAACCGTTATTCTCCTCTCTGCTTTGATGTGATTGACTATTTTAGATATTTCATTTTAGATTTGGTGCTGAAGTTTAAAATGAGGTTTTCTTTGTGATAAATCAATATTCCGCAATATTCTTTAAGACCCAACAGACATAAAGTCTCTTAGCAAGAGGATTGACGTCCAGAGACAATTGTGTTACGCTCTACCCATAGCTGATTTGTACAAGTAAAAGTACGTTAAGATGGTGGATCTCATGTTTACTGTTATTACTACAATTCTAAAACTTTGAAAATCGGATTCTAAATGATTTCTTTTTCATTTGTGAGTTACTATATTTTGAGGTTAATTGGAAATTAATTTTGAGGTTAACTTTAGTAATAATTTTTTGAGATAACCATAGGTTTCAGTAGAGATGACAAGATGTTACAGGAATTTTCTTTATAGTTTCTCAAATGTGAGGTATATAATTTTATATATTTAACAGCAGTCATTGTTATTGCAAGTATTACAGTTGCTTATTATAGTAACTACTTTATTTGTAGAGCTTTTGACTATAGTCTCCAAACTGCTAGTAATGCATAAGAGTTTATCATTTATCCAAATAGATTTTAATACTCTTTAAAAGAAGGCACTATTCCAGGCATTGCTTGAACTATATAGTATTATTATGAACAACAATAGTAAAAACAAATTAACAAATAAGATATATTAATATTAGGAATACATGTGTTAACTTCTCTATGAATAGAAATAATTTAAAAAATAAAATCTGAGTTGGTGGACAGTCTGAATTAAGACTAAAAATTAACTTTTTAAATTAAATCTAATAACTTTAATTTGACCTAATAAATATTGATGACTTGGAAACTAACTTTAAGATTCAGGTGGAAGAATATAAAAAGAATTTAATGTTTAGTATTTCCAGTGATGAAATATAAAGTGATCCTTCAATTGTGCTTAAAAACAATCTTTCCCAAATATATTGAACAAACATTCTTTAGTAGTAGAGAAAATTTAAGCTGCCTTATCTCAATTACTAATTATTTTAAATCAGAATTGTTGGAACGATTGTTTTCATTTGAAGTATCACAGACAAAATTCATGAGCAATCAGTATCTAAGGAGATTGTTATCACCCCCATTCAACCATATAGCTTACATCGAAAAATTTGTTTCTAGTCCTTATCTTAAACACTGTTATTGTTATTAAATTTTAAACCTTTTTCATTCTGTGAAAGCAAAAAGTGGAAACCCAATAAACACCTGTATATGTAAAAATTAAAAAAGTAAAAAAAGAAGAAAAATTTGGTTTAATGTCATTGAAGATGAACACGCAAAAGATAAAGGTCTCTTTATATAAGTAATTGATTACAAGAACACTGATGTTGGCTTTTGTCATGAAAATTGGGACAGTCTAGTAAAAAAAAACTTGAATTTTTTTATTTAATTAACACATCATTCTCACTTGGCATTACTAGTTAGAACATATTTTTATAGAGGAAAGTATAATGTTCGCAATGTGGTACTCAGCATTTGCAATTTTGATCATTCAGCAGGAACCTAGGTCTATTTATGTACTGGGGTGTGATTTTGTTGAGGTGATAATTTAAAGAATTCAGTAACTTGTTTTATTCAGTGAGTTTAGGTGAATGACCTATAATTCCATCTCAGAACATTTTACTTGTCCTCTGCTTGTCCTTCTATAAGAAGTTAACTGTATTATAATTTTAGGAATTTTGCAAATTCTGGAAGGTTCTTGGCTGATGTTTTCAGAACAAAATAACAAAATTTCATGTATTTTACCAAGAAGATTTACTATAATAGTTTTAGAAACGATTTAAACCCATATTTATGTAACCATTCGGGATATGAATGAGGCACTCAAATTTTCAATAGTGGTTTTCTACATTTTGTGAAGAAAAGTGTAGCTTACTCACAAAATTTAAGATATTTAATCTCTCTGCATGGCAACTTCTGTATAGAAAATGAATATAGGACTATTTTTACCATTGTGGTAAGAAATTATAATGGAAAAAATACAAGGGATCTAACTCTTAGAAAATTGTATTATAAAGTATAGTTTCCATGTTATATACCAAGCATGTGAGATATGTTAAAAAAATTCTTTGTAAGATATTTATTGAGGACTCAAATTGTGTGTTCTCAGTGGAAGAGACGCATTTATGGTAGGAACAGCTTTCCCAAAGTTTTCCCTCAAACTGTTCATGCTACTAGAATTATTAATAGATATTCCAAAAATAAATGTCATTTCAAGTGTAGAATTGTATTGACTAATGCTCATATTGAATGAAATTAAACAAGTTTTCTTACTGTAGTATTCCATAATGCCTTTAATGTTAATACGCTCATATGTATTATAAAATACAATACGTCATTATTGTCAAATGTTCCTCTCCATGAAATCTCTAACTTCTTTTAAAAGCTCACAAGATATTGAATTTTCTTTAAAATGCTGATTAGGCCAAGAATTATTTGGGTTATTTTACATATATTAACTTCTAATAGCTGAATGTTATCTGAAGAAAAACTATGGAATTTTGCTTGCTACTTCCAAATATGCATGTTGGTTTTAATACACAAATAATATTTTAAATGCATCTAACAGATTTTCATTCAGTGGGCGTACCACATATTCATGCCGTGGATTTGTAAATCTCCTAGAATACAAAATAATATCTTCTTGAAAGCACTGTTTGCAATGTACACAGAATCTTCTGTCATTTGGTTATTAACCATAACTTTTCACATGAAGAGGAGGTGTGAAAGATCCATTACTCCCAGGCTTGGAAGCTGATAAAAGGCAGAACTGAGATTTGTATTCAGGATCTGGTGACCGTGATCCTGGATGCATCCGATATCTGTAGATGGGGTTATGCTGTAACAATCTCCCGGTGCTTTGGTGCTTCTGTTTTTCCTGTTCTCACTATTTTTTGTTTCCTAATCTCTGCCTGCATCTTCCTGCGTTTACATTTATTCTCACTCAATGAACTGCTTTCTCTCTCTTGTTTCCACACAGTTCCTTGTTGTCCTGGATCTTCTAAAGAAAACAAGCCTTAAAATATACTGTCCCCAATAAAGACTATGTATTGGCTATTTTGTTTTAAATGGGTTTTGCTGAAAGCTACAAAGTAAAAGAACTTTAAAAAATTAATTTTCTTGGTTCTACCGTAGTTGTCTCTTTGAATTAAATCCAGAAATGTGAAAAATTTGATTATAAGCAGAAATTTTTGAGTATATAAACATATAAAATAAATTTATTTATTTTTCAATGAAAGTCCTAGATTAGACCTACTAGTCATTTTATTAAAGTTGTTTTGTAGCTTCCAAAATTAGGGTGTTGGGTCTTGCAGTGGAAAAAAATGGGAATAACCTAACTGATCTTTTCTCCCAGATCATGTTGCTATAGACGTTCAGGGTGGTAGAGACTCAGGGAAGCAGTGATGGGAATTAGGCAAGAAGGATGAATGAGATGGTTCTGTGATGTTTGCAGGATGGAAGATTGAGATTGAGGATCTGGCAGAAATGCAGAAGCAGAAACTACCTCAGTAAAAGGAGTTCTGCTTACTGTGAAGGTAATAGGAGTTGAGGTTAGGCGCATCATACGAGAGCTTTGGAGGATAAAAGTAATACCTATAGACAGCAGGCCAGAGCAGATTATTCCCATGAATGTTTATAAAAAATATTAAATAGAAGAGTTTAAAATGAAATTTAGTGTTGAACGATTCCTGAATTCAACTCCTTGATCTTCCACCTTTTAACTATATGAACTTACTCAATTTCCATTTACACACTTGGCAAATGGGGTAGGGGCATAAAAAGAGCTAAACATAGATTTTAACATCATTTAAATGTGGTTCTTCCTATGAAGTGGTTAGCATAAAAAATTCTCATGAAGCTAGATTACACAATTAGCTTGATCTAGTTACACAATTGGTGTTAGAATTGGTGTTAGAGAGGGCATATATATACTCCTGAGATTTTGTGAATATGTGCTTTAAATTTTCATAGCCATTTGAAGTTGCAAAATCAGTTTTTCCTCCTGGGGGAAATGTTAAATTTATCAATAAACTTTATAATAATTGACCCTCATGCTGTAAACTTCAATAAAGAAAGACCCAAGAAGATCTTAGACTCCTTTAAGTTTTGGACACTTGTTTCTTTGATTCAGTCAGCTCCTTATTAACTAGATTATGTGCATAAATTCTAAAACTCTAATTTCAACAAAATTGTGTATCATACTATTTTCATATTATCTTTTGTTAAAAACACAATTGTTCCCAGACAATGATCAATTTGATGACTTTCAAGGCACAAAAATATGTTTAAAATGACACATAATATACTGTTTTTGTCAAATAACTATTGTGGTCCAATGGAAAATAACTAAAAAGTGTGTTATCATAAAATAATTAGTAAATTCTTGCTCAAACACTGATATGCTATGCATGTTTTTCTTCTACCATTCTGTTGAAGCTTTTATAAAACATAACATTGAGCAGGGTACAATAGGAGACCAATTAGACTCGTTAAACAAAACATCTTGTATTTATTATTGACAGTGTTTCTGGTAATGTAATACTTTCTTATATATATAACTTTTGAATAAATTATATTATTCATATAATCATTGATATTATTTCATTCAGATGCCAAAAATAGACTCAGAGAGTTAACCAATGTATTCGAATTCACACAGTGACTTACCAAAGTTTGGGAAGTCATGGAGTTAAGAATTCTAACCAAGTCTGTCATCCAAAAATCTATTCTGCCAGCTGCTATTCATTGCTGCCCCCTTTGTCCTTGTCCCAAAATTAGCTTTCGTAAACATTGAAAATTTTCAGTTTGTCTTATTATTAATAAATAAGAACTCAATTTCTACCATATTATGTTAAAATAAAAATTAGATGATTGGGTAGTAACACTAGTACATGACATTTACTGAACAATTGATAAGTGCTGGGTTCTGTACCATGTGATTTAAAATTCAATCCTTAACATTTATAATTGCTATTTTAAGAGGTAGGTAATGCTTTTTAACCCCTTTTTACAGACTAGTTCTTTAGTAAGAACTAACCCTTAAGAAGATAATATGTTATACATATCTAGCAAGTTCAGGTTTGCCTGATTCCAAAAGTATTTACCATTATATTCTCTTACCCACCAGTATCCTAAAAGTATATGCGGCTTAATAATTCTTACGATGGGAAAAACATACTCTAAGAACTGAGAGAGGAATTTCCAGATAGAAAACAATCTTTATACCCTGACAAGTAATCCAAAATTTCTCCGATTACAACTCTCTGTGCTAGACATTTCTGCCCAATTCAAAGATCAAGGTGAAGAGACGGAGAAAGTGTAAGATGCCCTTGGATGAGTGCCTGGCATGGGCATCTGGAATGCTGGTTATCCATAATCATGTGGGTACAAAATGGCACACAGCTACACATTTGGCTTTATCTACATGAGTAGGTCATGATATTCACTTGAATATCATCCTTCTTTGCCTGCTGGTATTTGATAAACTTTTTTTTTATTACAGAGAATATTTCATGTCTTCTAAACTTACAAACTTTTAAATTAGTACTTAAAGAGGCCTGGTCTAAATGCCTCTGTCACTAGAAGGCAGCTTAGTGGAGTGGCTGAAAAAGAGAGTGAAGGAACTAAATTAACTGGGTTCTAACCTCTTTTTAAGTATGTGAATTACTTTGTTTATTTTTGCTTTAGATTTCTTATTTATAAAATTGATGTAATCATAATAATAAAGTTTCACAGAGGATTGTTACAAGTATTAAATGAGTAATACCTGAAAAAATGTGAACTATGTGCAATAGTGTCAGATACAAGTTAGAACTACAGAAGTATTTGCTAAATAAATAAACAGACACAAATAAAGTGTTCACTGAAGACCCTGACCAGAAGTGTTGTCTTTGTCTTCTGATGCCTTTGACGAGACTCTTACAAACCATGAATCTTACCATGATTCTCTCCCTCATGATTATTTATTTACATCACTTCCTAGTATGGCAGGCTTCTTTTTCTTTCTGTTTAGAAATGAGAGTCTTACAGCGTTGCCCAGGATGGACTTGACACATGGGCTCAAGGGATCCTGCTGCCTTAACCTCTCAAGTACCTGAGGCAATAGGCATGAGCCATGACGCCCAACTATTATGGTAAATTGAAAACTTCCTGAGAAAATAGATTGCTTGTTTCTTTCATAGACAGAAAATTTTCTAGTAAGACTCATGCGTAAGTGAATCAATGACTGACCATGGGCAGGAGTCTGACTTGTACATCAGTCCATCTGAGGCAATGTGGCTGATGATTCTAACAGTTTTACCCCACCTGTCAGAGGACAGTGGTAGTTGACACTTGTGGAAATTCTTACCTCTTGATATAATCATTTCGTCTGTGTATATGGTAGGTTAAATTACGTCCTTACAAAATGGTTCATGTCCTCATCCCTGGAATCTGTGGATAGGGTACCTTGCATGGCAAAGAGGACTTTTCAGATGTGAATAAATTAGAAGATCTTTAGGTTAGAGAAAATCCTGCATTACTTAATGGCCTTCAGTATGACCACAAGAGTCCACACAAAGGAAGACATAAGAGCAGAGGTCAGAGTTGTCCATTGCTGGAGAGGAAAGCCTCATGCCAAGGAATAGTAACAGCCTCTGTAAGCTAGAAAAGTAAAGGAATGGATTCTCCCTTCAAACCTGCATAAGGAACACAGCAGAGTTGACACCCTGATTTCAAGACTTCTGACATCCACAACTGCAATGCATTAAATTTGTATTAGCTCAAAACAAATTTATGGTAATAAATCTAATAAAATCTGCTTCCTAGAATAGAAGAACATAAAACATATATAAAAAAGGAAAGGAAGAAAAGAGGAAAATGGACAGAATGACAATGTGTTCCTGTAAGTAACTTTCATACAAATAAAGGAATCAAAAATAGCATAGGCAGAAAGAATTAATCACCATGAATGATAATGGGTAGAAAATAATGTGTGAATTTTGGGGAACAAAATTTTACAAGTACATTAAATATTTTCTTCTGAAAACTTATTAGAAGTTTATATGAAAATTACTTTAGCATGAGCATGCCTTTGCCAGAAAAACAAGAAATAAAACCAACACCTGAATCAATTTGTGAAAGGCAGATGTTGCAAACTAAGAGTGGAGTTTCTTTTTATAAGCCCAATCTTGGCAAAGGTGAGTAAAAGTTACAAACTTGTTCTTTCATAAACTATAATGTATAGTTGTTTCTCCTCACGCCCCTCTTCCTCTACCCTTCTCTCTCTGCTTCCCAATCATAGTTCCAACCAGAAGCAGTTACGTTCAGGATCGTGGTGAAGGGGGCACAGAAGGGCACCGGAGGAGAAGATACTGTCAGTCTCGTTTTAATAAAGGGTCTGTGGAAATGCTGAACAGAAGCTTTAATAGCATTTCTGGCAATAACCACCCCTGCTCCCCATGTATTTCGAATCAGATTTAATTTGAATTAAATGGAAATAAAAGGTCTTTACCATTGCACCCTAATGACTGTAATTTTCTCTCAAGCTGTTACTTGCAGACCCAGTATGCTGCACCTAACAAAGAATATTTCTATGCATTTTGAGTGAGTCTCAAAAATAATGTCTGCAAAGCTAACTTATTTTTAAATAATGAACTTCAGTATAGTGAATTAATATGAAATAGAAGTCCTTCTAAATTCTCCAAAAGAGAAAATTTCCATTTAGATGTCTTCCTTTTGTTGCAATTTTTGTAGCCAGCCCATTGATGCCACCCAGTTTGCCTTTTTCAGGGTTGTGACACTCCCGTCAGAGTCTCTGTGTGGAGCATTTAACTCACCACATAGCCGTAACCCTGACTGCCAGAACCAAAATGTCTCCATTATGACTTCAAGTAGCTCAACTCTCTGGTGCCAGATGGTATGCAAATTGGTCCCCTTCCACAGATACAGATGCCACTGTGCCCAGAGTTTTCTGAGTGTCTACATCCACTCCTGCTGGGAGTATAATTTGGTAGAATGACTCTTTAGCCAACCTGCCAATGGTCTGCAGAACACAGACTCATTAGCAGATGACAGTTTGAAAGCATGCACCCTTCCATTTGTCGGAGAGGCAAAGAACCAAAATTCAAAATTGGGAATGAACATATATTTTTGAAATATTATGTACTATATGGAACATATACTGGTGGAAGAAAAAAATTGCTGAAAAATTAGAGTGATTGTTTAAATGAAATTTCCTCAAATGAGAGCTCAAATCTGTCATCCTCTCCTTCCTTCATTGTAAATGCTGCCAAAGAGAATATGAAACTGTTCATAGCAAATGGAGCAGAGGAGTCTGTTTGCATCCATTTATTATTTTTTTGATATGTGAAGGAAAGCAGAAATGAATGGAAAAAATCAGTATTAATTAAAGTTACCTGAATTAGATAAGAGATTGTAGAACGAATAGCTGAATTTACCCCATATCTTAATTGTTCCTTTTGTTACTATCTGACAATTATGTCTAATTTTAAGGATATTTTATTTGTTCCAATTCAACCCGAATGGAGTGATTAGTAGAATTCTATTTTTCTGTTTTCATACATTTTAAATCATCCTGTGAACCAATTAATTATTTAATTGATCATATATATAAAGATTGGAAGAATATTTTACACCTGGGAAGATAAATCTACTTGAAAAATAAATATACTGATACTAGAGCCCAATAAGTTTTTAAAATTGTTTGCAATTTATAGCTCTTCATATAACTATTCCTTTCATTTGAAAAAATGTATAAAATCTTAGACTATATGTACTCAGGCATAACCTTGGAAATAAAATTTAAGGCCACATGGATGTCTAATATACATATATGTATTTTTTTATTACTTTGAATGTGATGGGCTTCAGTGTTTAGCATAGATAAATAAACATTTATGGTATCATAATTTTTCCAGGGTTACATAATTTAACAGCTTACCATCTTATTGATATACAACCCAAATATTTTTAGAAATCTTTCTAGAGAAAGACTCAAAAATTACTTCCTATACCAAAGCCAATAGATTGGTTTGTAGATATCAAATTGATGCAAATGATCTACAATACAGTGATTTTTTAACAACCAAAAGTACTTTCATAAAATAAGTAACAGTTAAACAAGAGGTTAAAAAATTAAAACATTTGGCCAAGGTCATTTTACTAATAGACCAGGCAGGAGAACTACGATCCACCTGACTCAAAGGAAAATTAATTGATTTCATAGTAAGGCTATAAGAAATGGTTAGAGTCTTAATTTACTTACTTGTAAATTGTAGAAAGCCACCTGAAGGAGCTGATAGACATGATAGGCATGAGTGTAATGTCTGGCCAGTGGTAAGGACTTAGAGATTTTTAGTGATGACGACGGTGATGGCAACAATGATGACAATGACAAAGATGACAGCAATGATGATGTTGATGATGACAACAGCAGCAATGATGATGACTAGTTTCATTTACAACCATTTTTTACCACCATCTTTCATTTACAACCTTTTCTTTGTCCCTTCGACTTCTTTAGAATACCATACTTTCCATTTTTAAATGAAATGTTATCTTTTTAATGGTCTTCTACACATCTTTGGTGATTTTTCTTTAACCTGCAGCTTTTTTTTTCCTGCCTCATTGCCACACATATTTCCCCAGCTTTTGGGCTTCCTATGAAAGCAGATGAATGTCCAGTTATTTCCTTTCTCATTATGACTTGGATACCTCTGGCTGAAAATACTCATAAATTCATATCATACCTTCACTTTCTACATCTTATTACTTTTATTTCTCATCTTAGTGCCTTACTTTTTTAGGACTGTATTATTGCATGGTCTCTTTGTTAATCCCTGGTGAAAACTGTATTTACCAAGTCCGTCCATCCTCCAAATCTCATCAGGTTAACTTATAACGAATGAGTTATTCTATGTTTGTGAACATAAAAGAGAAAGATATTTCTAATCTAAAGCATAAACATTGATTTGCTTATCTACAATTGCATAATAGAGATTTATTGTTTCTTGATTTGCCTAATATGCAAAAACGCTTTATTAATATGCAACAAATTAAAGGCGTGATGCTTGCTTTGAAAAAGTTGTAATAACTGGTTCAATTCTTCCTAGTCTTCCCTTTTTAAGTTGTAATGTTCCTGAGTTTTAAACACTACCACTCATGGATGAAAATATTAGAAAATTTTACAGGACTTTGGAAACCATAGTTGTTGATATTCTGTGCTTATTGTTTAAACAGGACTAATCCTCTAACAGGTTGCCATAGGTCCCTTTTTCATTTAATTATAAGGCAATAATTATAGTAAACGTTATATGTTGTAGGAGTCTCAGCCACCTTCTCCCACTACCTGTCTACTATCTCAAGAAAACCAACACAACCATGTTCTGTCAGAAAGCTGGAGATCCTCTGTCTTTTTGCATCATCAATATAGAATATTGTTATTTATTATCCTGTGTCCCTTTCTGCATTGTGGCCATTGCATTAAAAATTGAGGAGTAAGGGACTAGCTGCAGTAAATTGGAGCAGTGACATTTTGTGCCTCTTCATACAATGAGGATTCCAATCCTGAACAGTTTATTTATAGTAAAGATAGGTTGTGAACATCTGTACTGAAACTTAAACAAATAAAAGTTTATGATTCTATAATGCAGATTGTTCAGAAATAGTTCATGTAGATCTAGTTCATGTAGATCTTGTGAGAAAAGTCTATTTGGAATGCAGTTATTTTTGGAAAACAAAGTTCTCACATTAAACTAGGTTTTTTCTATTGCCCTGAGAGTGGATAATGCACTACTTTTGAAAAGATTGATTTTTTTGTTGAAATATTTCATTATAGTTATTCTTAGTTCTGAGGAAAACCCTGAAAACAAGAGCCCTTTCTCAAACAAAGATGGTCATTTTTTCAATGTGTGTCTTTCTTTTCAGCTCTTGTTCTAGATTTCCTCTCCATATACAGTAATATTTCATTAACAAAATTTGACAAACATCTTAAGATTGTATGTTTATGGGAGGAAGGGAATGGCACGGATAGTGGAAGATTCAGGGGGAATATAATCAAACAAATTAAAACAGGAGCAAGATAATATAAAGAAGGTTGTTTGTCAAACTAAGAAATAAAATTTACTTAACTTCATGATCCAGAAGGCCAAATGAATAAATAAGTAAAAATTTAACTTGAAATGGGTAAATGTGGCACCAAAACATGCAGGACCAACAATGTCAGTATACAAGCATCAAATTACCCTCACCATTGAAGTTCAACCTCAATCACTACTGCACAGGCCTCTGAAATGCCGGACTTCTCCCCCACAAGGAGATTAGTAATGCATGCATATCATCTAGTTGAAAAGTGGGCATTTACCAAATGTATGTGTTGATTTCATTAGTTGTTAGCATAATGTTTGTTTTTAAAATATGCTATTCAATTTTAAATGGAACATTCAAGTGTAAATTCCTACCAATGACATGTTTAAAAATGTTGAGGCCATGTATAATATTTGGTTTCAAAAATTAAAAGCAAAACATGCATTTTTTTAATCTTTAATAGAAATTAATAAACTACAAAGTCTACTTTTTACCTATTATGTTGGTACATCTTAGAGCAAATTGATAGTTGAAATATTAAGATTGATGTCTTCTAAAATAATTTATCCACCAAACTATGAACATTATTTTTGAGAATAACCAGAGTAAAATAAAAAAGCCATGAACCCACCCAGAAAAGTGTTCATGATGGAAATAACTGCCTTTTCCAGCAGATTTTTTGTTTGTTTTTACCTTTGACAGAAACTTGGGGAAATGAGGCAGGATCAGTGAAGGCATACCTACATTAGTATAGCAGTCATTTATAGAATTTTTTTTCTTTTGTTACAGTGAAATTTTACTAACTATACCTGTCTTATCACAGTGAGTGGCTTGTGTCTAGATTTGGAATGAATCAATATGGAAACACTTCAATAACCATAGCTTAGGACAATGTCAGAATGATGCTAGGGTCTGAAATCAGCTGCCTGGTAGAGGTTATATAACCTTTCCTGAGAATTTCCAGAAATTCTTGGAAAGGAAAACCTGGTTTAAAAAGAAAGAAAGAAAAAGAAGAAAGCATGACAGAAGGAGAGAAACAAAAGAGAAGCTCAAAGGATAACGAAAAACATACTTCCTGAAGTAAGGCATTAATAGAAAGCTTTACTTTTAAAATGTATAAAAATACGGCACATCTAGGTTACAAATGCAAGGATATCTAAAGCTAAATCACATAGCGATTGGCTGCACTTGCAGGAGCCTAGATATCTAGAAGATAAAACGTGTCATTTGTGTTGCTATTTAATTGGACAAAATACTTTGGTAATTTTAACAGGCTATCCTAATTACTCCTGCTGCACCTTTCCAGTGTCACTGTCACCACTTTAAATGTTTATATGTTTTATGTATGAGGTTGAGATTTTCACTACCCTGCTTTTACAAAAAAGAAAACTCAAACACAGCCAAATTAAATCACTTCCCAGAGTTCTCATTGAGGAATTCAGGTCTTTTGGAAGCTGGCTTCAAACTGGGTAATCTAAACCAGAGCTTTTGCTCTTAACCACCATGATGTTGTGTAATATATATATTACACATACATACAAGATAATATATACATGTATATATAATATATATACAAGATAATCTATATACATGTTTATATATATGTATATAATATATATAAGATATTGATATATATTAGCTTAACAAACTTCATGTGGCAGCTTCAACTGGGATATCTCATTATATCAAGCACACATGTGCTACCTGTGCTACCTGTGCACAAAGTATTTTTATACCTCAATGTCTGATCACTCAGAATTTGATAAAATTTAAATGTAATTACTTGCTTTTTTTCTATAAACGATACCATAAAAGCTTAATTTGCTGAACACATAACATTAGAGACCCAATTTCCCTTAATATACCTGACTATAATGTCACAGGAGACATTTAACCCTCCTAAATGATTATAGCATTTAAATTTGACTATTTTCAATTTGGTGAATAATAAAGTATCCTGAATAGTAGGCACTCAAGAAATAGTTATTAAATAATTGGATCTAAAAAACTTTCACCTATGAAAGATAAATTTTATTTTATCTATATACTTTCAAAATGTAGTAAGAATATGAAAATCTAAGATAATGTTTTCTAGTAATTTTTTCATTCTGTATTTTGGTTTATGAATGAAGACGAGGTACCTGTTACAGAAGAGGTGACAGCATCTTCTAAGGTTCATCAGAAGAGGGGAGATGTGTATTTATAACTTTAGATACTCTTCCAAACACAAGATCAAAGCCTATGCACTCTGATTTTGGTTTCCCTTTTTCTTTTTCAATATATTGGTTTCTTTGCTCTGAGACCTCATGACATACAGTTAAAATCCAGATTTGGGTTTCTGTTTATTTTTTTTCTTTGATGGAAAATGGAAGAAGATAGATAGTTTATGAATATTTGAGCAAACTGAATCACACTGTTTGAAATTTTGTTTTATGACCAGGAAAACCAGATGGTATTTGCAATAATGATGAAGAACAACAACAAAAATTGATCAGTTGACAATTCAGAAATTTAAACAACATTGCTTTATAAAATAATCTCATTCATCTAAAAATTAATGAAAGGTTTTTGAGAGTCTTTTTCAATCCTCAGTCAATTACGTATGACATTAGGTTTTCTCTCATGAATATGACCATGACTAAACAGTGACTCACATTTTATGGCTATTAGTAAAAATACAATATAATTTAAGGACTTCGTTGGGTGGTCCATTTTGGTATCAGAATCATAAGTGGATGCAATTTACAATAGAATTTTCATTTAAGCATGAAACATCTTTTCACATAATGGTATCAACAGAATGTAAACTCGTCAACGGAATGTAAACTCGTCAACGTAAAGCATGTGACATCTCAGTTGGAGTATATTGCCTGGTTTTTGTCACAGAATTTAAGTCAAATGCTTCCATTAGGTAGGCAGTTTCATTGAAATCTAATTATGATGAAAAATCTCCTATTTTCTCTTTATACTAAAATTAAACTCTAGAGAAAATTAGGATATTTTCTTGCTCACTTTTTATGCAATGAGGCTTAAAACTTGAATTGGGTCAATAGCATTTAAAAATAGGACTACAATTTAAGGTAGTACCTTAAAGAGAGGTATTACCTGTATTTTGAAAGATGAACTTATATGTGGAAATATATAAAGAGAAATAATTCAGAGCTGTGTTTATTTTGGAACAAAAGAGCTTTGTGTCAGAGCCACCGTGCCCTTCTACCCATGATCACTCACTAACAAAGCTGGGAACTCGGTTTCTCTGAATCTTCTTTGCTGCATGGTGTTGGTTCAGGGTTTGCCAGTGAGAAGAGCTCAGGTGAGATTTATAAGCCATTACTTTTGGGAGCTGAGACAGTGCAGCCAGTGGAGTTTGCCAACAAATTCCCAATTTGTGGTTGTGGCAGAGAAGGGTAGCAGCTTCTTAGGCTTCTCCCTGAGCTCTGCTTTCTCTGGCTGCCTCAGTTTTGAATCGTTAGCAACCGTTTCTCCAATTCTTTGGCTGAAGTACAACAGACCTTCTTTCTAACACATTCTTCTACATTTGCGTAAACTCAAATTCCTATATTAAACTCTTCCCTCTGACATTCTAGCCCCTTTATTTCCTTGAGTACACAAGGATTTATAAAATGTTTGCTCCTACAAGGGCTTCTATGGGCACAGACTTAGGCTGGGAACCCAGAATTGATCCCCAATCCGATTTGATTCAAAGGGATTAATTACCCCATTGCCTGTGGTAATGAGGCTAAAATAAAGACCAATGGGGCGGCGCCTGTGGCTCTGCGAGTAGGGTGCCGGCCCCATATACCGAGGGTGGTGGGTTCAAACCCGACCCTGGCCAAACTGCATCAAAAAATAGCCGGGCACTGTGGTGGGCGCCTGTAGTCCCAGCTACTCGGGAGGCTGAGGCAAGAGAATCGCCTAAGCCCAAGAGCTGGAGGTTGCTGTGAGCTGTGATTCCACAGAACTCTACTGAGGGCGATAAAGTGAGACTCTGTCTCTACAAAAAAAATTAAATAAAAAATAAAATAAAGACCAATGTTTGAAATAAACATAAAGTCACTGGCATCGGATGGTGGAGGAAGTGGGAAGGGTGGAGCAGATTACTAAGCATTTGTTTATACTACCTGTTCTCTTCTACTCTAACTTGGTTCCCTGAGAAAGTCCAGAGCACTATACCCTAAGTGTAGTTTTGAGACAGATATTAGCAAGTGTATTTGCTTCCTAGGTCTACATCTACTTGGGGCTTGAAACAATAGAAATTTATTCTTTCATAATTCTGGAGGCTTGAAATATCCAATGAAGCTGTTGATGGGGCTGTGCTCCCGCTGATGGCTCTGTGGAAGAATCCTTTCTTACTCCTTACAGTTTCTGGTATTTACTTTCAATCCATGGTATTTCTTGTTTTTTGGCATCAAAGCTCTAATCTCTGCCTCCGTCTTAACATCATCTTTTTCCCTCCATGTCTCCTCTGTGTCTCTAAATATCCCTGTCCTTGTAGTGACACCAGTCTCATCTAATTTAGAGCCCTTTCTGAGCCAGTATGACCTCAACATAACTTGATCACATCTACAAAGCTTCTGTTTACAAATAAAAACATATACACAGGTACTAGGGCTTAGATATCCAACATATCTTTCGGGGGACATAATTCAACCCACACAGTCAGAGAAGCAGCAAACCTTTTATATGGCATTCTAGTATCTCTTTTCTGCAAGCAACATATGGCAGCACAAAATGAGGCCATTAAAATGGTATTGCTGATTTAACAGGATGATGGAATCTTGTAATGGCAGGGCCAAACAGTGTCACTTAACCACTGGAGGAACTCAGATAAGGTGAGCATGAAATGGAGAAAGGCCAATTCATGAGAAAGAATAGATTGACCTACAAAGTCTTAGAAAATATTTTGCTAGTGTATCATGATATTCCCTAGATTAAAATTGATAGGTAGCCTTCCAAAGGATTCATCTAAACACAGCTGTGGTATTAGTCTTGGCTCCTCATGCAGTTTCCAGATGTGAGCCAGTTCATAGGCCCAGGAATTTTTTTTTTTTTTTTTTGAGATGGAGTTTCAAGCTGTAGCTCCAGGTAGAGTGCTGTGGTGACATACCTCACAGCAACCTCCAACTCCAGCTCATGTGATCCTCTTGCCTCAGTTTTTCTATTTTTAGTAGAGATGGGGGAGTTTTTCTCAGTTTGCCTCCAACTCGTGAGCTCAAGCAATCCACCCCCCTCAGCCTCCCAAAGTGCTAGGATTGCAAGTGTGAGCCACCACGCCCAGCCAGACCCATGAATCTGTAAGAGAAGGGGTGTCTGTGTCTTTTAATGATGGGTCCTCTTACAAAGCCAGCTATTTATATTGTCAATTTTTTTCTTTAAATGGATTATGTTCATAATTTTTGGTAACTGTGTGTTGGAGAAAGGATGATTCTCAGTATTTGAGGGAATGACTGGATAATAGTTCAGTGGTACACTACCACACAACATTATTATACCATACTGGCTGCCAGATTGAATCAGAAGGTTATTTATTTATAAACCAACTCTCCCACTCCCACTGCATTCAAACAAATCAAAACAAAAATCAAACAGAAAGGCACAGATTCCCACCAACCAACAACAATCAAGCTGCAATGGCCACAAGTCAATTTTGGTTCCTCAAGCCAATTAACCATTATGCAAATAGAAGGACTACTGCACTGACTCACTAACTATAGACTTGATCTTCTTTTTCAAGGGTTATTGACCTTTGTTAAAGTAAATGTGCTTCAAAAAGTGCTCATGAAGCTGAGTTAATGAATGCATGGACAATGCAGAATTGCCTGGTCACAATTCCTCACCACTCCTGCCTGTGAAGGCTGGGAAGCACATGTCCCAGAATCCCCTTCTCTGTATGCTTCTGGGTTTGACTTTGCCAAGGCAGGGAAATTCCATAAGATTTTAAAGACCAACATAAAACGGAAGCCATTTTTCTCAGTAGCTTACTAAAAGGCAAAACTGCAGTTTTGCAGATCTTCCGTGAAGTTGAAACTTACAGTCATGGTGGGCACACTTGACACTTTGCCAATGTGCCAAAGTAGCTTTAGCTTTGGAGTATGAGGAAGTGAAGTGGTGGCTTCTTAGATTTCTCCTTTGATTTTTCCATAATTCTTGGTTTCTCCTAAAGTCCAGTGAACTTTTCTTCTATTTTTCAGTACAGCATTCCAGAAAATTCATAGTCTTCCATATTTGTTTAAACCATAATTTTTATTCACATCTCTGATTCTGCTCATTCCTATAGTGATTTTTTGTTCCTCAAAAAAACCAAAAATTGATAAAAGTTTTGAACTCTGCTCTTTGAAACATGAAATGCAAACTATTTCTACATGGAAGAATTTGAAGATGTTATCAGAACATAGGTAAGTAAAATAATAAACCAAAGCTAAGTAACAATGAGTGAAGTGGATCCATTATGCTCTCTTGTAATTCATATCTATCTGGAATAAGACCTCATTTGGAAGTAGGTTAATAGTAAAGCATCTCAGGATGAAATCATCTTTCATTTATGGTGGGCCTGAGCTTAATGACTGGTGTTCTTATATGAAGAAAACAGGATAGAGAGTCTCGTAGAAAAAAGGCCATTTGAAAATAATTGGAGTGATACAGCAACAAACCCAGGAATGCTATAAATTTCTGAGATCCAAAAGAAGGCAGGAACAAGCATGAAAAGGTTCCTACTTAGGGCTTTCAGGTAGAGATTGGCTCAGCCAATGCCCTGGTTTTAGGTTTTCAGTCTCCTAAACTGTGAATGAATGAATGTGTGCTATGTTAAGGCACTAGATTTACAGTAATTTGTCATAGTGGTCCTAGGAAACTAATGAAACCAGTTTGAAGCAAAGCTTGTTAGAAAGAATTTCATACACTAAATGTTTCCTCCTTTTATGCTTTGCATCATGCAACACAGAGTGTGTGTAATTATGTGATGACATGAATTCTATAAATTTTATATTTTGAAAATATTTCTTTGCATTCCAATGTTCATCATATCTTCAATGTATATTATTCAAAGGATTTTTATTTTTAATCCCCCCCCTGTTTTTTTATTTCAGGTTAATGTGAGAGTACAAACAATCAGGTCTCATATTTGAATTTATTAGGTAGAGCTGTGTCCAACTTGTAGCTGTGTCTTGTACCTGAAAGATGTGCCTTATACCCCAACATTGTGCCCATTAAGTGGGAACATTCCAACCTCTCCTCTCCTTTCTTCCCTCACTCATTTACTCTCCCCCATACTTGAATTAAATTGAGTGGGCATGTGTTAGATCATCTACTGGCAGACAAAGGATTTTGAAAATAAAAGTAATCTGTTCACATTACATTGAGCTAATATAAAAATACATCATGGGTCAAACATGTCTACCAAAGCAGGAATTGGTACAGCCTGGAAAAAAAATTCAGTCACCTGCTTTTTGTTTTTGCAAATAAAATTCAGTGGGACACAGCCATACCCATTCTGAAAAAGTTGAACAGTTGTGAAAGGGACTGGAGAAGTCTCACCACAAACCTGAAAGTATTTGTGAACTGGTTCTTTGCAGAAAAAAATCCCAATTTTATATTAACTATAATTGAATATAATAAAAAAAATTCATTGTACATGGTTTGTGTGTAACATACTTGCTAGAGTTTCACTATTAATAAAGTCATAATGTGGCTCTATTGTAGACTTTTTAATTTTCATTTTCAAGAGACTGCACATTTGCTTTGGAATTGATTTTTCAATGTCCCATAATGTACATCTAATTACTATAGTTGCAGATAAATGTTTGTTGAATTCTGTTCGTTCATTTAATCAGAAATTTATCAGCCGTAATATATGGTGGAAATGTTGGTATTAATTATATACTGAAGCGTTAATTATAGGTTTGTAATTGTACCATTAACACTGACATAAGCATATTAATTACAGAGATTCTTAATGAATCTGTTGACAATTATGTAAAGACAGAAGTTGTTGAGTACAGATAAGTTTTGCTGATACTAATGAAATAAAAATCAAAGATGTCTGCTTATTTATCAATAGGCACTGGGGACTAAGACATCTTAGGAAAGTCACAAAAAGCTCATCATGAGATGCCCAGGATCTTTCCTTGAAACAGAAGTAAAACTGACCATCATACAAAGCAGTTTCTCCAAGAGACAGAACAGTGAAAAGAATTAGGGTGGGAGAAATTTCTTCAGTGGAAAAGCCAGGGAATGAAATTTAAAGCTCTAGATAAATAGAAAGGAAACAAAGCATGGGTTGCCCCTTGGAACTCCATAACTTACTAACTCCCTACATTAACCACTTTCTAATACTGGCCTAATTTTCACAGACAGGACATGCACCTCATGCACTCAATGGAAGTTCTTTATGTTGACCAAATCTCTGTGGGTTGACCAGTTTGCTACAGTTCCTTGGTCAACTTACAGAGGTTCTGCTGTATATTACAAAGCCACAGTACACAAGTAGGATAGGACTGTCATAAAGACAAACATATAAACCAATGGAAAAGACGAAGGACCCCAGAAATAAACACCCCACACACACATATATAAACCACATATACTCTTTGATAAGTGTGTCAAGAATATACAGCGAAAAACAAATGGTGTTGAGAAAATTGAATAGGGCATGAAAAAGAATTTAATTGGACCCTTCTCTTAGATATACACACACACACACACACACACATTGACTCAAAAGGTATTAAAGATGTCGATACAAGACTTAAAAGTGTAAATCTCCTGGAAGGAACATAGGTTAAAAGGCTAGTAATGTTGGTCTTTGTAATGATTTCTTAAATATTCCATGAATAGTACAAGCAACAAAAGCAAAAATAGACAAATGAAAATGCATCAAACTAAAAAGCTTCTTCACAGCATAGGAACAACAGATAAAGTGAAAAGGCAGCCCATGAAAGGGAGAAAAAATTGCAAACATTATATCTAATGAAGGATTAATATCCAGAAAATATAAGAAATTTCTACAATCCAATGGCACAACACCCAATTAACCTAATTAAAGTATGAATAAAAGACATAAATAGACATTTATTCAATAAAAAGCTGTGTCAT
>CAUYON010056607.1:0-10815 GCA_963573935.1 Arctocebus calabarensis
CTGTTATTTTACTGTGTGTTTAATTAAAGAAAATATTCATGAGAAAATCTCATGAATGTTATGTCAATCAGGTTGATAAAAATATCTCAGATTGCATGTGAAGCCCGCACACTGTACCCCATGATTGAATTAATGTACACAGCTATGATTCAATAAAAAAAAAGAAAATATTCACTAAAAGTTTCTATGATTATTCCCTGTGCTGATGAATGTCTCTTATTGATATTCATACTAAGAATTTTAGTAGTTCCATGAAAATATAGAGTAGAAAAATAATTTCACCTATGAACAATTATTCTAAAATCATGTCAGATGTGAGATTGCAATACATACAAGCTTGGAAAAAATTAGATAAGGATTTTGTGGTGTTATGTATTTTCTGCCATCTCATTGGGGACCAGCCTTGACGCTTGGTGGGTTTACTTCCTAGTGGCCTGGAAGCAAATCAGAGGCCGACTCAAGGACCAAATCCTAGCTGACCCACAGTCACACACCACATATGTGATGTTTTAATACTCTGACAGCCTTGTGTCCAAACAGATAGACTCCTCTGGCCCAATCAGGGTGACAGAAGAAAAGAGATCTTTCTTCTCCTTATCTGGTCTGGAGTAAGTCTTCCTGAGTTGGACAAAGTTTAAAGAAATCTGATTCTTAACTCCCTAAAACCACTCCCTCAGAGCACACAGACTTGCCCTGGCGGAAGGCAGCTTCAAAGCCTATAGGCAGCTGCTACACCAGCTGTGAGGGTGGCGGGATATACAAATACCAGGCTTCAGAAATATTAAAGTGACAGGATCTCGCACTTTGTGCCTAAAGCCTGGAAAATGGGTCTGAATCAATTCCAAATAACTGTCTCCCTTTGTCTAGACTTTGTTCCCTATTCCTAATAATATTTCTAATCTAGTAACAATTAACTATTGAATATTATTTTCAAACATTCATTATTACTAGTAGTGCAAGCACATCAAGATGTGACTCCTCCCTTAAGTATTTCCACATGCACTCTTCACCATCTAACCTTGAGACCACACTTAATTTGATCCACCAAGTCCTTTTGAACAATGCATTATCTTTTTCCTTTCCATCTATTTTCAATCTTAATGCTATGTGAAAACATCAGAATTATTTAGAATGCTATTGGCAAGGAATTTATATAATTTTGTCAATTTGCATAACTTTATTTTGTAAAATTTTGAACTAAGAAGAATCCACCTAAGTAATGTAATGGGCACTACCAACCTTAATCTAGAGCTCTGATCAGTAAAATTTTACTACATATTTGCTTAATCTCTAATTTTATGTGTAATCTGTATGTGTCTAGGTAGGATCATGTGACAAATACTTGAAACATTAAGATATTTCACTTCTAAATTCTTCAACATCCAAGAACAAGGGCATTTATAATCATAAATTAACACTGAAGATTTTTATAACTGATATAGCATTATTTCTAAGATACATTTTATATAAATATTTTCCCTTGATCCCAAATTGTGTTTGGAGTAAACATTTTTATTTTATTTTGCTGGGCTCTATTTCCCTTTCCTTTGATCTAGATTCCAATTGCAGATTACACACTACATTTGGTTTTTGTGTAGTATATCATTCAAAGCATTTTTCAGATGCTTAATAACATTGTGTATGTTTTTAGATTTATTGCATTTCCTTTCTTCTTTTGATGCCAACACTTAATATTATGTCCACCGTAAGAGTGCAAAATTCACTTGTAAGACCCTTTCCTTAAAATGATGGCAGTATGACCATAACATTTAAATACAAAAATACCTTATTAGATATGTGTTTGTTAAAATAAACCTTTAGGGATGTAGTCTGACAAAATGAGATTTAAAACAGATGTATTTGGTAAGAGATAGAACATCAATTAAATTATTGCCAAGCAGAAACACACAGACACTGGGTCTTTAGGGAAACAAACACCCTGTTTTTATAAGGGTGCCTCTACTTAATACCCACTGTTTCTTCTTAAACCCTGTGTTTTCCTTCCACATCTCTGTAGTATAAACATCCAGCTATTTTCTCTTAAAAATGAAAGATTCTCATTTCATTCCTAACAGAACACTTGTGACATCTTGTCAATTAAACATGAATTTGTTATTATTTATACTCTAGTCACTGAAAAGTGTATGTAGACAAATTTACCTTTAATACCACATAAACATTTTCCTATACACATTTTGTTTGGAAGCTATAAAACATAATGAATTCAAATAAAGACCAATAATTAAAAATAAACTCAAAGGGTAATTTGATACATGTATTGCTTAAGACCTGGATGACAAATGTTCGTATGCATATTGCCACTCCCTGTTCTCTGCCCTGGGTGGGCATCACAAATAGTTTATAGCACTAAAGTGAAAGAATATTTTCTCAGCGAGCCTCGTATTAATCTCATATCCTTCGCAGCACACACCTTAATTCAACATTTTTCAAAAAGCAGAGAAAATGATTATGGAACCAAACAGAAGGATAGAGAAGATGCTCACAAGGAAATATTTTCCAGATGAATTAGAAGAATATGAAAGACAATAGAAAATAGTTATAAAATTCACGAAGTTCTAGGTTGATGAATGTGTCTTGAAAATACACAAGATTTTGACTCTTTTGCGTAAACAAAAATTTCAAATCTTTGTATAGAGCATGTTTCCTTTATGTTTCATCTCTCTTGTCTACCTAGTTTGCAGAGACATCTGTTTAGGTTTTAAAGTTTAAGGAAAGATAGTAAAACAAGCCAGAGTTAAATGACACGCTATCAATATCATTATTTTACTTCTCAACGTGTTCATAACTTATAAACCCTAAATAAATCAACAGAAATAAGCATCGAAACAAAACTATATATTTCAGATAAATTTTTATAGCTATATAAAACATTGAATTAAAAATAAAAATAAATAAATAAATGTTTAATTGCTTATTTACTATATATAGAAGAGTATAAACTATAAATTATACAACATTAAGATAACAGATTTTTAATCATCCACATAAATAAAATTGACATAATTAAATACAAAATTAAATAGAATATTTCAACATTATCTTAAATATGAAGTTCAAATATTTCTTCTTATAGTTCTGATTCTAAGCTATTTGGAAGATTGATCTACTTATTCAGAGTTCTTTGCTCAAACTTTTTATCTTGTAATAATCTTATATTAGATTTGGTTAGGTTAAATTTAACTTTTAATATAATATTTTTAAATTTTATTGTTTGCAGCTATAACATCTGTTTCTCTATCTCATATTCTTTAGTTGAATCGTGTAGAAAAGAGTAATTTGCTACATTCACTTGTATTATTTTTAATACCAATGTGTTAACTTTCCTCTTATTCAGAATGTGTTTGAGCCAGAAGAAGTAGTATTATGGCAATGACTGCGTTAAATACAACAGTATTGTCTCTCACAGTATTTTTTTTTGTAGGTATGACTTTTTGATTTATTTATTTTATACTTATTTTTTTTTTTGAAACCCAGTCTCTTGCTTTTGCCTGGGCTAGTGTGCAGTGGTGTCATTTTAGTTTACTGCTACTTCAAACTCCTATGCTCAAGCCATCCTCCTGCCTCAGCTTCCTGGGTAGGAGACACAGGTAAGCATTACTATACCTGGCTAAATTTTGGTTAACGATGGGTTGTATTACTGTGTTGCCAAGAATGGTCTTGAACTCTTGGCCTCAAAGCAATCCTTCTGCCTCAGCCTTCCAAAATGCTGAGATTACAGTTATAAGATATCATGCCTAGCCTCGTCTTTATATTTTATATATTTTAATTAATTATATGTGCTTTCTTGTTAATTAAATAACCAAATATTTGATGTAAATGTTTCTAAATGAAAGTATTTTAGAAATAAAAAATCCCAGGATGGTACACAAGAATCCTGGGATATTTCTAAACCCTTGCTATAACAGATTCTTTTTTAAAAGCATAGCTTAGTAGGCAATTAGTGTTTAACTTTCTTTAAATCACAAATACACAGAATTAAAACTTGTATCATATATATTTCTGACAGGTACCAAAATATCTACACATCTGGAAAAACAAACACAAAATCCAACTATTATAAAAATGATTTAACATACTAATGGGAAAAATATTTTTAGAGTTCTTAAAGATAATTCATAGGTTTTCAAAAGGTAATTAATGAGTAATAGATTTTTACCAGTTACAGATGACATTTAAGAAACAGTATTTAGTTAAAGAGATTTAAAATTTGTCCTTCCATGTAATCTTTAATGCTCATAAAGCTATTACACATCCTTTATGGAATATGATACTTCTGTGCCTCTATCTCATGATTCTTATGAATAAAAAAATTCACTCTCTTCTCTCTAGCAGATCACCTATAAAAAGAGCTCATAAAGATGGGAATTCTAATTTGGAGATAGTAAATGAGTTACTATATCAGTTTTTCTTAATGTATAACAAAGGGCTACACATTTATCAGCTTAAAATAACATACATTTATTATCTCATACTTTCGTAGGTCAAAAGTCTGTAGCTTCAAGATTAGATTCTCTCTGTTCAGAAAGAATCACAAAGACAGAGGCGAGGTCACAGAACAGCTTAACTCCTGTCCCAAGGATATTGGAAATAATCCACTTTTATTGTGATTCCAGATTGTTGAGTGAATTCAGTTTTCTGAGGTTGTAGGACTAAGGTCCCTGTTTCTTGTTGATTGTCTTCTGGGGTATACTCTCAGCTCCAGAAGACTGTCAGCATTTTTTATTTCTTGTGAATAGATTCTATTTTCAAACCTTGCATGAGTTCCTCTTTTCCTTTGAATTTCACTGACTTCCCTTCACCACATCTTGGCTTCCTTATCTGCCTCTCTCTTCTGTATTTAAGGGTTCAGGTAATTACATTTTGCCCACCCAGATAAACAAGGATAATCTCCCTATTTTAAAATCAACTAATTAGTAAAATTAGTTACATCTGCAAAATCCTTTTTTGTCATGTACAATACCCAAGGGAGTAGCGCCAAGAAGTAGAAATCATTAAGATCAAAATTCTGTCTCCCGTGGTTACCTTTCAAAGGAAATTTGGACATCTAATTCGGTGGGCTTGCTTATTTTCAAATGTTGCTTTACCCACTAACAAGCACGTGCAGAGCAATTTTGGAGGAAAAAAGCATAATTGAATTGAATGCAAATGTACATTTTCTTATAGATTTTAATATTGTATCTTATAGTTAATTTCTCAAAATAGAGTTTTTAAAATCAGTATCATATTTGTATCACTGTTCAGAAAGTAGGAAAACAAACTTATCCCAAATATACACAGAAACACTATGCTACATACATCTACAAGTACTGTATGGTAAGTTTTAAAATAGAATTAAAATCCATGTACTCTAAACTTTTATCTTCTCAAATTCAGTGGAAACAAGAAATGTAAATGGAGAAAGGAACAATTAATATCTGTGTCTATACATTCCCTTTTTAAAATATAATGGTACCAGTGGTACCAGTAGTGGTAATGCTATTAACATTGTACAAAAATGACTTTGTGGTAATTTCGTACTACATCAATTGTATGAATATGTTTACTCATGATCAGCAGAAAGTTGAAATTTCCAAATTGTATGCTTTCATTTCAGGTAGATTAGCATAAAATTTAATTTTTGCTAATTAGCAAGAAGTGAGGTAGAAAATTAACTTGACACATTAATATTGCATTTATGACAATCTTATAATGTTCATGTGCATGGGGAATTTGTTAGTTATTCTCTTTGTATCAATATCATAATTTACTACTTAAGGTACCTTAAATGAAGAAAATATTTGCTTAAAAAATACATTGATATAAAAATTCAATTGCTAAAACTGTCCATCTAGAAAATAGTTCCACAAGATAATTTCATGGAACATAGTTTTGTTATCTACATGTACATTTTGATTTTAGTTATAATAAAGGTATATTTAACTTTCAAATGTTTATAAATATTGAGATTGTAGGAAGATCAATATTCTAAAATAGCAGAGAACATAAGTTCTTTTGTGAAATGTGTTTACCTGAAAAAGCATGATATTGAGTAGGAAATGTAAAAGAATATGACTTTAACTTGGATTTTAGTACTGTATATTTATTTTTAATAAATATTATCTTTAAGACTATTTTCTTGACCTTTTAAGGTTCAGATTTATTGTAAAGACTTTAATTTTCAGTAATATTATTTCTTTGATTTCATAAACATTCTATGTTTGAGAAACATCATTAGGTAGATAATGTTTTTTTAAAGGTTATAGTTTTTTGACCCAGTTAGCCAGAGTGTTGGATTTGTTTTGGGTGAAGATTAGCACACACATACTGACAAATACTGACATGTGAAATTACAGATTATTATTTCAAAAGCATTATCCTAGGAGCAATAGGGATATAATAACGGGGTACATAGAAAAATTGCCCTCTAGGAGAGGTGCATAGTAAACAGTCATTAAACAGATAATTTCAACAATTTATGTAAGTTATTTTTTCTTAGGCTTTATCTTTAACCTGATTTAGTTAGCATGTATATTTAAATCTCAGTAAATTTATCTGTAATATGAGAGGTATGTATATTTTTTCACATATCAGAGAATTCTTGTGAAGATTAAATGAAATATTTATTGTTTGAAAATATTTTAAATATCTATCTGTTGTGTTATTTAGCCGATTAAAATATAAACATACATATTTTAGAACATTTTTTCAAATTGTTTTTTAAGAATCTTTCAAAATATAAAAACATCAAATATTTAGTAACAATACGCATTGCTTTGAGGTAATGTCATCTCCTGGAGTGAAAACTAATTTTAGTATTATCTAGGTTAAAAATTTTAAAACAATGATAGAATCAGCTTTCAGAAAAAGTAAATAAATAAATAAATAAAAGGAGAAAGCTCTATTTATCTAGATATAACTTTTTAAAAGTTAATGAAAACAACTATGTGATTCTATAACAACTAAAACTATTATTTTCTAATTGTTTATTTACTTTTAAATTTTTGATGAACAAATAATAATTACATATATTTATGACATGTAATGCTATGTTTTGATAAATGTATACAATATAGCTTAGTAAATCAAACTAACACTTCCATCATTTCACTCAATTTCTAGTTTTTTTGGGAAGTTTAAAATTTATTCTCTGATCAACTAAGTTAAAAAGAAAGACAAATACCATTTGTGTTTATATTTATAATAAATATAAAAAAGGACCTGCTTTTTTTACAAGTTTTAAATAGAACAACACTTTAGTTGATTATGAAATAATGAAATATGAAAATTATGAAATAATGTCATTACTTCTCTTACACACCAATTATCAGAAGGAAACCTATGATTTTTTTTTTCTTTTTCTTCACAGTAAAACTTGGCAGGATATTTAGTTGCTTGAGGCAATTGGAGCCATGTAGAAGGTTTGAAAACTCATGATGTGCTCCCATGGGGCTCTGAAGAAAAAAAATGTATTTATTTTAAGACCTATTTTCAAAGTTCTATTCCTTGACTGCAGTGATTAAGATTGCAGAAGATAAACCACAGGTCAGACGACCTTCCTGAGTGAAATGTTTTATCATAAACAGCTAGAGTGAACAATGTATCTACAAATTAGAAGAGGATATCAATAGAAATTATAATTTGTGAATTTTAAAGTACCTTTGTAAGTAATATTGCCCTGGAATTGGTGGGCCTAGAAATTAGATTAAGGGATTTACCATAAGCACATAAAAATTTAATATGTATTAGATATTAAATTTGTATACATATTTTCTGCCTTGGGTGGGGGGGATCTAAGTGGTATCATTTGCCCATTTGGTATTCAACTTGCTAAAAAATTACTGAGCTCCATACTTGATCTTTGGCATGTACAGTACTTCCTTGAGCTTTGTGAGGGAGCTTTGACTTTGGTCCATAAAGACAAAAGTGGCAACTTGCTCTCCCTTTTCATTGTATGAAAAGGGGGATTATGAGACACAAAAATAAGATAGATAAGACATTTCATGTAGTAACAATCACGGCAGTCCTTAATGGAGGAAAAAACATTCCTATACAATCAAAATAGTTTTTATTGTTTTTCTTTTCAATAAATGCAGTCACATGAGGTAGTAAGTATTAATTAGGTGTTACACAAAGTAGTTCAAGCAAATGATATTCTTTTTTTAAATAATTATATGTTTTTCTTTTTATTTTTTTTTTATTAAATCATAGCTGTGAACATTAGTGCAAAATCAAGGGGTACAATGTGCTGGTTTCATATACAATCTGAAATGTTTTCATCAAACTGTTTAACATACCCTTTATGGTATTTCCTTAGTTATTGTATGCAGACATTGGCATTCTGCATTTAGTAAATTTCGCCTGTACCCTTCTAAGATGCACCATAGGTGTGGCCCCACCAATTACCTTTCCTCTGCCCCAATCTCCCCCCTCCCCTCCCTTCCCATATTCTTGTGCTATAGTTGGGTTATAGACTTCATATGAAATCTTTAAATTAACTTCATAGTAGGGCTGAGTACATTAGATACATTTTCTTCCATTCTTGAGATACTTTGCTAAGAAGAATATGTTCCAGCTCCATCCATGTAAACATGAAAGAGGTAAAGTCTCCATCGTTCTTTAAGGCAACATAGTATTCCATGGTATACATGTACCACAATTTATTAATCCATTTGTGGGTCAGTGGGCACTGGGCTTCTTCCATGACTTAGCAATTATGAATTGGGCTGCAATAAACATTCTGGTAGAGATGTCTTTGTTATAATGTGATTTTTGATCTTCTGGGTATATACCTAGGAAAGGAATTATAGAGTTGAATGACAGGTCTATTTTTAGATCTCAAAGTACTCTCCAAACATCTTTCCAAAAGGAACGTACTAGTGTTCATTCCCACCAGCAGTGTAGAAGTGTTCCCTTTTCTCCACATCCACACCAACATCTCTGGTTTTCGGATTTTGTCAAGTGGGCTAATCTTACTGGAGTTAGGTGATATCTCAAAGTAGTTTTGATTTGCATTTCTCTGATGATTAAGGATGGTGAGCATTTTTTCATGTTTCTGTAGGCCGTGTGCCTGTCTTCTTCGGAGAAGTTTCTCTTCAAGTCCTTTGCCCACCCTAAGATGGGATCACTTATTCTTTTCTTACTAATACGTTTGAGTTCTCTGTGGATTCTGGTTATTACACCTTTGTCAGAGGCATAACCTGCAAATATTTTCTCCCATTCAGAGGGATATCTGCTTGCTGTACTTACTATGTTCTTGGCTATACAGAAGTTTTTTTTGGTTTGACCAGGTCCCAGAAGTGTATTTTTTTTTTTTTTTAGAGACAGAGTCTCACTTTGTCGCCCTTGGTAGAGTGCCATGGCTTCATGGCTCACAGCAACCTCCAGCTCCTGGGCTTAGGCTATTCCCTTGTCTCAGCCTCCCGAGTAACTGGGATTACAGGCGCCCACCACAACGCCCGGCTATTTTTTTTTTTTTTTTTTAGACAAAGCCTCAAGCTGTCACCCTGGATAGAGTGCTGTGGTATCACAGCTCACAGCAACCTCCAGTTCCTGGGCTCAGGTGAGTCTCCTGCCTCCGCCTCCCAAGTAGCTGGGACTACAGGCGCCTGCCTCAATGCCCGGCCATTTTTCGGTGGCAGCCGTCATTGTTGTTTGGCGGGCCCAGGCTGGATTCGAACCTGCCAGCTCAGGTGTACGTGGCTGGCGCCTTAGCCCTTGAGCCACAGGTGCCGAGCAGCCCGGCTTTTTTTGTTGCCATTAGGCCAGGGCTGGGTTTGAACCCTCCACCCTCGGTATATGGGGCTGGCGCCCTATTTACTAGGCCACAAGTACCACCCACAATAGATTTCTTTATCAGAGGACTTTTCAGAACCTTTAGTAAGTTATCTGTACTGAAACTCCTCCCCAGAGGATGACATAAAATATTTCTACCATATACCCTTATAACTCCTTCCTCTTATCAAGAAGGAGAGACTCTGGAATAGAAAGCACCAAATATGGCTTGATGCCTGTGGCTCAATGGGCTAAGGCGCCAGCCTCGTACACCTGAGCTGGCGAGTTCGAATCCAGCCCGGGCCCACCAAACAACAATGACGGTTGCAACCAAAAAAGGGCCGGGCGTTGTGGCGGGCACCTGTAGTCCCAGCTACCTGGGAGGCAGAGGCAGGAGACTCACTCGAGCCCAGGAATTTGAGTTGCTGTGAGCTGTGATACCACAGCACTCTATCCAGGGTGACAGCTTGAGGCTCTGTCTCAAAAAAAAAAAGAAAGCACCAAATATTTTTATTAATCAAGAGAATAGACATTGCCCATGGTCCACGATCAATATCCAGTATATCTGAGTTTTATTTTGAACATTGCACAGAACTTAGTTCAGTGTGATTTTGAAGATATTTAGGAAGCTCATTAACTCATGGGAAGGCTGATTTCACTTTTGTATGGCTCTGATGTTATAGTTTAAAACTTTGAAACTCACTAGGGTAAACAGGCCCAGTTCTTAATTCCCCCAGGTGTCTTAAGTCTCTGTACCCCCTCACCATCTAGGTGATTGACCTCTAAATACCTTTTGGTAGATGTCATTGTTAAAATGAGTGTGTGTTTGTGTGTGTGTCTTTATGGTATGAAAACCATGTCATCACAGGGCCACCACAAGACAGGGCTCAGTGATACATTCATTCACCTTGCCCCTGGTGGAAGGGACTGTATTCATTTGTTTCCTGGCCAAGGAACCCATACACCTATATATACCCTGAGACTAAAGGCCTAAAGGAGGAGTTGGGGAAAGACTGGGAGAGAAACGGAGAGAGCTTCTCTCTC
>CAUYON010056610.1:0-17644 GCA_963573935.1 Arctocebus calabarensis
CAGCTACTCGGGAGGCTGAGGCAAGAGAATCGCTTAAGCCCAAGAGCTGGAGGTTGCTGTGAGCAGTGTGACGCCACGGCACTCTACCCAGGGCGATAAAGTGAGACTCTGTCTCTACAAAAAAAAAAAAAAAAAGAATCACAATAAAATACTTCATATTTCCATGAACATTGAGGTATTTCTAAGTAATACACCAGTAATGTTTTTGTTTAAGCAAGCTAGGGGTGGGTGCGGTGGCTCATGCCTATAATCCTAGCACTCTGGGAGGCTGAGGCAGGAGGATTCCTTGAGCTCAGAAGTTCAAGAATAGCCTAAGAAAGAGTAAGACCTTGTCTCTACTAAAAATAGGAAAACTAGAGGGGTATCATGGCAGGTGCCTATAGTCCCAGCTACTCAGGAGGCTGAGGCAAGAGAATTGCTTAGCCCAAAAGTTTGGAGGTTGCTGTGAGCTATACTGATGCCACGACACTCTTTCCAGGGCAACAGAGTGAGACTGTCTCTCCCCTCCTCCCCCAAAAAACTAATTTAAACAAGTTAGATTTGGAGAACTTTTTAATAATATACTGTTTTATAAATAACAAGGTTGAAACAGTGCACATGATCAGATGTGAAAATACAAAGGTAATCAATGTGTTAGCCCTAGACAACACTAGCTGTCTATTTCACTACCCCACACCAAGAATTTTGCCAGTTTCAATGCAATGTTTTTATTTTTTTAATTTAAGATGTAAATAAACTTTTGTCAAAAATTTCTGAGACACATTTAAAAAGGAGATAGTAGGATGTGCAAATATAATTTCAAGTTTATAGAAAATAGGAAATCCTCAAAAGGCTTCCTAGAAAATGTGTTCAGTGACTCGGGGACAAGGATCAGCATTTTCACTTGTTATTAGAAGCCTGGGCTTGAATTTTACTTAAATGAAATTATTTTCCAAAATTCAAAACTGAGAGGAGTAACTAAATGTCTCAGTAAGTCTAAACTTGCTAGTTTATGGGTTGTTTCCCAATGCTTCCTAGACCAATCAGATACCACAGAAGACCTAGATAAACCTTTCCTTAGGCATTATGACCATAGACCAGCTAGGACCAGGTGAACTAGTGGGCTTCATTACTCTTTCTAAACTATAGTCCCCATAAAACTGAAGAAATAAACTTCATTGGAGTGCTCCCTACCATCTGAAATGACTAAATCTTTTAAAAACTGGCAATAATTCAAATTTTTAAAATTTTTTATAAAGTAATAAGATTAGAAATCTAAAAGTCTGACACAACATAAAACATGGCTAAGGATTAAATCCTCACTAAAAATTCCTGGACCATGTTATCATAAAATGACAACAGCTCCATTCCCAGAAACGATACAAAGTCCACACCAGATATTTTATGACTCTGAGGGAATGACATAAAATACTCCAGAGTTGATTTGCAACTTCATTGGATTAAAAACAAGAGAAACAAAGAATAGAAACTGTTTGCAAGCAAGAAAACACTGTTCCTAATCATTATCTATTAAATATCACGGCACGCCTATTATTGTTTTATTTCAATTACAACAAAAGGTATTATAGGTGTCTTTTATTTATGGTGGAACAATTATTTTAACTTTTTTTATAATTTTATTAAATCATAATTGTGTACATTGGTGCAATCATGGGGCACAATGTACTGACTTCATACACAATCTGAAATATTTTGATCGTACTGTTAAACACAGCCTTCATGGCATTTTCTTAATCACTATATGAAGACATTGATATTCTACATTTACGGTGCATCTTAGCAGGGTACTGGTGAAACTTATTAAATTATTTTAACTTTTATGGAAGAAAATATTCACCTGGAGGAATTTAAGTAGGTCCCTAAAATAAGGAATTCAGATATTCTGAGGCTGAGAGTCTAGTACAGTTATTTCCATTTAATTAGACTAGTAGTTATAAATCAGATGTATATTTTTGTTTAAATTATTTATCAGTATAAACATGCATGGAAGTGGACATGTGCCTGTGTGCATTATGTCTCGATTATAATCTTGTCACGTTTTGTATGTTACAAAAGATAGTGTTGGTGTCTTACCCTCATTTTCATGGCCTACCCTAGAAGTCACCTATAAATTGTTATTGCACTGGCAAAAAGCATCTGTCTCTTGGCTGGGGTCATCTTCTGGCCAGTAGCATGACTACCCTCTTCCCGCCTCTCCTCAGTCTCACCAACCTTATTCATTCTTGACTAAGATCCTATCCATATCTATATTAGTTAAGAAAAATTCTCTCTACTATTTATATAAATCTTATCTTCTTCAGAATCTCTGGGAACTCTTAAATAAACTTCCTAACTGTTGACACTTTCACATATCATCAAACTCTCACCTGCACTAATGCAATGGTTTCCTAATAGGTGTGCCTGTTTTCTGATTTCCTCTCCCCAAATCTACTCTCTACACAGCAAGGAATATGATCTTTTTAAAGCATACATCAAATCATGTTACTTCCTTGCTTAAAATCTTCTAATAGTTTCCTCTTGAACTTGAAATAAGGTTAAAAACCTCACTTTAGGCTTCAAGACTCCATAGTATATGTTATGTGCCCACCTCTGGATTTCATCTCACCATTATTCTCCCTTACCAAACACCCTGTTGTTTGCTAGCTATTTTCCTCCAAATCCTTGCACAGTGGTTCTTCCTTATTATTCAAAATTTCACCTCCAATGCCACCTCCTAATCTGTTTAGTCATACTCTATCATAGTTTCTTATTTAATTTCCTTCATAGCACTTACCATTGTCTGAAATTGTCCGCTCTGTGAGGCTTCTTTACTGTCTGTCATAATATTAGACTTTAAGTGCCATGATAAAAGGGAATGTTATCTGTATTATTTACAATGTAATCCCTGTGCCTAGAACTTAATGTGCACTATATCCTCAGGTAAACAGTGATGGCAATAACACCTCTCTAAATTACACTCTAATGTAAGCAAGCAAAAGTACATGTACAAAAAAGTAAGGGAGGGAAGGCTCAAAATAACATGCACATTATCAACTTATCCATTTGATGTACAACAAGTAGTTGTATACATAATTTCCACTAAAAAACTATGTAATTTGTAACAAGGTCATTAGCAAGATGGAAGTTTATTTGTTCCTTCTAAAGTTGCATTCTTTAGCAGATTATCATCATATAAGAATATTATACACAAGTCCTAAACATTACCAAAGAAAGGTTCCTCCATGCTTATTAACTTTAAAAAGAATGATATACTACACATTTTTCCAGGAGAAAATTACATGAATTTATTCCAGCCTCATGAGACAATCGTAATGAGAACAAAAACACATTTTAGTGGACATGTCAATATCCTTCTCCAAAAAAGATATTGGCACACTGGCACCATGATGAAAATAGTAGGGGATATACATAGAGAAGGATGGTGAATTCTTATTTACACTAACTTTTCAACCTTCAAAGGGATCTCACCAATTAACACAGCAAATTACATTTAAAACAGAACATGTTGGTGTCTGTGATATAAGTAATTATAATTAAAATCAGAGTCTAACATTTTTTATCTCAAATTGGCCCCTGAATTCCTACCTCTAATACTTCTATTCTTTGCTTATGCCATAACAAATGCTTTTTCTTGTTTGAAACTGTGTGCTCTCTTATTTTGTTGCAATAACACCTTGAAATAATCAGAATTTTAACATTTTAAGGATTTTTTTTTCTAATTATGAAGTGGGAATTAACAGAACTTCTTTACCTTGTCTTTACCCTCTCTCAACAGAAAAGTTCCCCTGTGGTTTTGATATGTGTAGTATCAAAGTAAAACCCTTTCTGAACACAGGAGATAAGAAACTTTCAGGGCTGTTTCTAACTGTTCATGAATGTGCAATAAGAGCCATCACAGAAAGTAAGTAACAATGGAAATGGAATAGGTGGGGATAACCTTCTATTGTTGGGTTTTTTTTTTTAAGATTTTCTTCTAAATTTTATTTTTCCACAATTACAGTGTGTCCCAAAAGTCATCCCCAAAGTTTTCATACATAGTGAAAATGGGAAATTATAGCTAAATGTGCCTTTACTCACAAAATATTCATGACAGAAGTTTACAAAATACTGTCTACATGTGGGTCACCTCTTTGTAAACTTCTGTCATGAATATTTTGTAAATGAAGGCATATTTAGCTGCAATTTCCCATTTTCCCTATGTATGGTGACCCCAGTGGCAGCTTTGAGACACCCTGTATTATATGGAATTCAATTGTAGTAAGCAAAGAATACGATCCATTAAAGAGAACTGTAAGTTTCACTTTATTTCATAATATTCCTTTTGGATTTCGTACTTATTTTAAAGTACAATGAGATAAAATTGTTCACAAAATTTTACATTAATCACAGTCCTCCTATTCCAATATATCCCCCCCTTCTTTGCAGGTTTGCAGGTCTGCCCAGAAACCTAAAATCCTTCTTTTGTTTTTCCTCCTTAAAGAAAACTTGGATGGTGATATGATACTTGCAGTATAAGTCATTACAGGTCTGATGTTACAGTTGTTACACATTATTGAATCTATTCAGTGAAAAGGAAGCACAAAGGGAATTTCCAAATGCAGCTGCTATTTCCCATTTGTTAAATCCTTTTATTACACCATATAAGTACACAGCTGGGAAATACTATAGAGTGGGAGTTAAAACAAAATATTTTGGCTTCCAGACATTCAGAATACACAAAGGCTCCAGTGGAAAGTAATGCTTAATATCAAAAGAAAGTGAAAGTTTGAAAACATTTCTAGCAAGTATGATTTCTTTTATACTGATATATAACATATTATTACTTTAAACTATTTGATACTACCGTAAACCACATTTAACATAAATTTGGTAAGCAAATTATTAATATCTATTGTCTGACAAAATTTTACATCATCAAAGTTTGAGAATAACTTAACAAAGCCACCTGGCACTTGCTAAGGAACAAACAAAATTTTATTAGGAAAAATAAGTACAGTGTTCTCAGAGAAATAAAATCTGAATTGTATTATTTCTTCCTCTATCTGTATTTTTCAGCCTAGTTATTTTTACTTTTATATGACTATATTTGGCATAAAAGCTAAAATATATCTTGAACACATCCTTTCTCTCTTCCTCTAACTGTATCCATATCACTCATCTCCCACTTCTGAAATAGATTCCCACTGGATTTTCCTCCTTTCACTCTTCTCCCTCTCTGATCTATGCATTATTCCACAGTCAGAATTATCTGTTTGGAATGTTCTTAAACCCTTTCAAAGCCCTCCCATTGCACTTAGATCAAATCTCACCTCCCTAATGCTGTCTCCAAGGTCCTGTTTGATGTAGCTCCTTCCAGTCTCTCCAACCATATCTAATGATGTATTGCATCCTCACTTATTACACTCCAAGCACGCAGACCATCTTTTATTTTCTTCAATTAAGCTGTAATTGTCTTACCTCAAACACTTTATACTGTTCCCTTTGTGGTTTTACTTCTTTTTCCACTCTTCTATCAGTTCAGAGACAGAATTCCTAACTATCTATTCTAAATTACATTGTCTCTATCATGTTCTCGCACAGCATTGTTCTTGTTCTTCATAGCACAAATCATGATTTTAATTACACATTTATTTGGGTGTATGTTTATTTCATTTCTATTTCCTTTCTTAGACTATAAACTCCATGAAGGCATGACTGTTTGTTTGCCACTAGGCAGTAAGCACCTAGTAGAACACTTGACATATAGAAGATGCTCAATAAATATTTGTTGAAATAAAAATGAAACATAACTAGGGGCCAGGTGCAGGGGATCATGCCTGTAAATCCTAACACTCTGGGAGGCTAAGGCAGGTGGATTGCTTGAGCTCAGGAGTTCAAGACCAGCCTGAGCCAGAGCGAGACCCACATCTCTAAAAATAGCCAGATGTTGTGGTGGGTGCCTGTAATCCCAGCTTCTCAGGAGGCTGAGGCAAAAGAATCACTTGAGCCCAAGAGTTTGAGGTTGCTGTGAGCTAATGATGCAACAGCACTCTACCAAGGGTGACAAAGGGAGACTGAATCTGTCTCAAAAAAATAATTAAATAAATAAATAAACATAATCCCACTATGTTACCAATAAGCAAGTGGCAGTGACTGAATATAGAGTTCATGAATACCCATTTGGACTTCATATTTACTTTAAAGTATGACATAAGCATCATTTAAGTTTGCATTAAATCAGTTTCACTCAAACTACTGACTTAAAGTACAAAATGAAATTAAGTTCAATCAGAAAAAGAGATGTGCTTTATTACACCCTTCTTCTCCCCTCCTAAGGAAAAGAAATCTTCCAGTGGATTTAACTATACAATGTTGATACCTTTAAAACAAAAATTAGTCTAAAAACTATCTTCCAATTCTCTATTTCTCGCCTACTGCTCCAGAGCAATGGCTGTTTCTGCAAAATCATCTAATAAAGAAAAACTGTTCCATGTCTCTGAGACATTAAACATTGAGTAAGAATTTAAATCTGTTGTTAGTAGTAAAAGCATTTTGAATATTACCTAACTTTTATTATGGAATAAAAATTTCCACATTGCCCATGTCAAATATTTTTCAGTAACACCTGGTTAGCCAAAAGTTAAAAAATGCAAAAAAGGGTTTCAAAGTTCTGATCTAATAAAATATATTAAGGTTTTGGTCTCTTCTAGATGCTAAAAAATTGAGTATTTTTGCTTTAAACAAGATAACGTCACTTACTATGATATCTGTTCTGATGGTTAGAGATGGAATTTAACATGGGAAAGCTGGCTACTACACTATGTGTATTTGATGTTGTTTCTACATTTAGAGAAAACTTCAGGCTGATTGAATGATAGTCAGGAGCTTTGCATGTCCTTTTGAAATTAACTATAAATACTTAAGTGATAAAAGCTTAATTATAAATCAAGAATAACCACTAAAAATAATAAATACTTGCACTTCCTCACTGAAGATATATTGACCATCCATCTTCATTTACATAGACATACTTGCTTAATTTAATTGTCAATATTAATATATGGTTACACTTTACTTGATTATACCTACTTGGTGATATACCAAGTTCGCCAACTTAAATTCAAGGATTCAGAGAATAAGATAATCAACCACCTCCCACAAAAATAATAATAATAATAATAAAGTTATTTTCACAAGTTGACTTAATAATGGACATAAACTAAATCACAAGCATTTTTTCAAGTTTTCCCAGTTATAGTATATTAATGGTATGCACCAGGAAGTTATTTCATGACCTAAAGACAAGCAACTCTAATGCCATGTATTTTGAGCTTCTCTAAAACACCTATTTATGATGACGTACTAAGGAGCACACTAAGCAACAGTGGCCAGATTTTAAAAGCTTACCATTCTTTGCTGAGATGACAGAACACTGTCCCAGTCAGCATCTTGTTGAATGGTATTGACAAGTGTTGGTAGCTCCTCAGAGTGAGGTTTGTTGTGCATTATGGGGTGCAGAGGCAGATGGGAGGCCATGTGTTGATCACTGCCCTCTTCCTTTTCCCTTGAGGTTAAATCCTGGGTCATCGCTTCCTCTCCATCTGCTGCGCAGGCAAATGGAGAGGTGGCTTGCTTGGAAGACATTCTTCTGCAGAAGAAGGAAAACAGAATGGATCAAAAAGGGCTGTCAATGGCAAAAGAGTAAACTATCCCTTCGATTTGACTAATTCAGGAAAAAAGAAAAGTTATTTAACTTTAGAGATAACTTAATGTCTACACTAACTCACTTAAAAAGAACTCTTGGCTTATCTGCCTAGCTTTTCTTCTTTGCCCTTCACTCAGCAATCCTCTTCCCAGTAACTGCTCCATAATTTCTCTCTTACCAACCCACAAAACTCATTCCACAAATGAAATTTTTGTGGAATAAGTTTTCATAATGTACAGTGTATGTATATGTATATGTGTCCTGCCAGTTCTTCCAACTAAATCACAAGCTTCTTGAGAGTAATTAGGTTGATAGCTAACAATGAAAACACTGAATGAATGACCTGGGCAAATGAACCAGTTTGTAGGATGAGTTGAAAGCACAAATATCTAAATTTCTCCTATTTCTCTTCTTATGTAGGAACAAATGAAGTCTATATAGGAAAATATAATCAGGAGAGTAAATAACCCACAATGGAATTCCTAGGTAAATCTAGTCTTGACTTCTTAGTTTACATCCCTTATTACAAGAGCTAAGGCTAACACTACTAAGCATTATCTAAAGCTTTTCTAAAGACCTTCAAGATACGTCAACTGCTGTAACTTAACTTTAGGGTGACATATTAATTGAGAGGCTAATACTGTTAGATTAGTCTTAAGGTAATTTTTTAGCATTTGAATTGAGTATCTGAAATCGCTATACATCTATTTTATGTCAGAAAGTAAATTCAAAATTTGAAGCATTTAGTATGAAAATAGTAATATGCCTACTATCATATTATTTAAAACCTCCCCAAACAATACTAAACATTCATTTATGTACTCACAAATAAACATCAACTACACTCTGCATGATAAGGTCTCCATTATGTGCTTTCAATAAAATTTAAAAATCATGATTATTAAATAGAATGTAAAAACTTTTAGAATATTACTTTATCAAGAAAAATTTATTAGCAAAATGGTCAGAAATAAAACCACTAACATGTATAACTTAACAGAAGAAGCAATTGAGTATTTTTTCCAAAACTTTAGGCTGTTTTTAGTTTATTGCATCTTTAGCTCCAAAACTGCTACGTAATGAAAAGAATAAAATCTACACCTTAATTGCTCTTTAGCATTAATTGATTTCATACCATTTTTTAAAAAATGCACAAGCCAGTTAACATAGGAAACCACATGAGCATTTTTCAAATTAGCAAATCATTAACTTCCTAGTACTGTTTCTACAGACAAATAAATACTGATTAAAGGGTCTAGAAATCTGAGATTAACAGTTAAATTTACAAATCTGTCACATGCTTTCATGAATATTGCAGTGAAGGAAATATCAAGTGTAAAGAAAAATAATTAAGTTAATTCCAATTTAAACAGTAGTTTTTATGTAGCAGCCCATGTTTCACATAGGATTTAACAGCTAATGCTAAATTTCTCACAATTAATGAGGGGGCTCACATTTAGTATCCAACAGTGAAAAAAATTAATATAAGATCAGTTAATCTAATTATGCATAGTTCTAAATAAAAGTATTACAGTCTTTTGAAGTGCTTTGAAACATATTAAAATGCTGATACCTACTTACAATAATCATTCTACAAATAATAAAAATTTTATCTATTAGACTTGATACTAGAAAATAAAATGGAGAGACAGGAGCACAGAATAATGCCAATATTTTCACTCAGGAGAAATACATTAAGTATTCTAAAAAGTACCGTATCAAAATAATGACTAGTAGAAACACTAACAAGTGGACAAATGTATATGTAATTACAGAAAATGATAACCAAGGGATGTCTCTTAGTGTATAAGAATCACTGTACAACTTACTTTACTGGCCCCATAACTACTATAGTAAAACCAGACAAACTATAACTGTTCAGCAGTTTATCTAATGCTTGCCATGAACAAAAGTGTTTTCACAGTTCAGATAATCATAGTATTGATAATCATTCATATTAAAAACAAAAGAATGAGTTTATTTCCAGTTTAATAAATAGTTAAAAACAATTGAAAGTCATAATCCAAAACTCAGAGTGACTTTAACTCCCCAAACAAACATCCTATTATAAAGTGAATTGTCTCCTTCCAATAGCAGTATCTGTGATTATTGCTTCAGTATAAATTAATCATGACAAAACCCAAAATAAAAAGTCTCTAAAGAATAATTTCAACTATAACTGCACCAGTGAACAATAGTACGCAACCCTAATTAAATACAACCATGCAGCTGTAGAAATAGACTAAATCTGTCCAAAGCTATGAGGTGAGTTTAAAGGCAGGTTTGTTAGAGTGTTTTCTTAAGGAAGGCTGGGTCCTCAGTCTTAATCAGCCAATAAATTATTTCCTGCAATTACATTAAATAGAAAATTATCTTCAAATGGGGAGTGTTAATTGAAAATCAAAATTCAGAGGGAAGTTTAGAAATTACACGCTGAATACAATTAGTGAGGAAAGGCTTCACCTCTACTTCATCAACAGTCTTCTGGTGATTCCTTCAGTGACCATTCAGGAAAGCTACTTATTTATAACATCACACAATTTGTCTTTTATTTTGCACCTACGAACACAAATACGTATCAAGGTTGCAAATAAATGATAGGCTGGTAAAAAAAAAAAAAGTCATATTAAATCTGACTGTTCAACCTCAGTTCATAATAACATTAGGGAGAAAAGGAAAAGGGGGAAGAGAAGGAATTCACCAAGGAATGAATTCTTAACATTGAACATGCTTTTGATACAAGAATGCTTTTCCAAAACATATTTTACTTAATTTCTTGCATTTACTTTATTACAGTTCTCAAAACCATTGTTAACAGAGAAAAAGATGATTTTTGTTCTTTCAGCAAGGTATTTTCCTTGAGCATGTCCTTTTGATAAACTGCTGGTTTTTTCTTCAGGTTTGGTTTTTACTGCTAGTCTTTTTGTTTTTTGTTTTGGGTGGTGGTTTTGTTGTTTTTTTTAATTAAAATGTACCAAAAACTATTTTCAATGCATAATTTATTAAATAAACTTTAGATTTACTGATTACTAGATTTGATATACTGGGTTTTTATACAATCACTTTATTAATAACCCTTCAATTTGCTGATTATGTCTCATTCACTTCTTTATTTTAGCTTTCCTCTTTAAAACATTTTACAAGACCAAATAAACTTTATTTTAGAAGCTACAAAGATACTTGACTTTTGGTAATACCTTTACTATAACCACTGTACCATAGCTACTCTCCTTTAGAAACTCATAAATCATATACACCCTTGCTTTAATGTTTTAAAATGTCATGTGGGACGCTTACTCTTATTTTCATACTCATTTAAGTAATTTTCCGTTACAAAAATTGTCACCATCAATGTATTAGAATAGCACCTTCCATATACTACTGCTGCCATATACAACTAATAAGCAAAATAAAGCCAAAATCCTTGTGGAAGTGGTCAATTTCGATGTGACTTTACTTTGTTTTATTTTTGCACTATAATAACTTAAAAATCATTCAAAAGAATTGTTTTTTTAATTTGTATTTTTAAAAAATCTCCCTAGTTATACCCCCTGAAAACAGGGGTTTATAATGGAAGTGCTGACACAACCCTAACTAAAGCAGCGCAAATGTTGCCGCTATAATACACAAAATCAAGTTCTATTATTCTAAACTATCCTCGCTCATGGGATTTTTCTTTACTGTGCTCCCAGCCAAACTGCTGAAGCATGAAAAATTTAAATGCAATCAAATGCGCCCAATTCTACTTTACTAGAACAAGTGTCTACAGTGGTACAATCTTAAAAGGAGATGCAACAGATTTGTTTGGTGTTTTTTTTAACTGTTTATTTATAATACAGTGCATTGGAGATAAAATAAAAGAGGAAATTACACTCACATGGTACTAGTGTATTGACTACACAGAGTACATTATAATCAGAGAGAAAAACTACATTGTCAACTTATCACATTGGTTAAACAAGATGGTTTTCTGGGGCATAGCTATTATCAAGTGAAACCTCCTAGGAGAATTAAATATCTTTGGGACACACAAAACTAAATTCCCATCATATGTTCCATGGGTTTGAAATGTCTCTGCCCGGTAGATAAAGTGAATTCCTAAGATGCCAGGCCATTGAGAAGAACTTCAGGCTCAGGACTTTTGGAAATGAGATTGTTGGCGATAAAGCCTCCCGTAACTGATCGTGTTCTCTAGGAAGTCAGTAGGAATGCCTCTAGAAAGGTGATAATTATTTCACTTCAAAACACCAGTATAATATCTAAATGTTTGGGCCATTACAGAATTACTCAGACAGTAAATTTTCTTAAAATTGGTTGGCCCAAAACTTTATAAAATGATGAGGACGCTGGATACGTGTACATTAAGTCCCCTCTCTCAGACTATTGTATTTTTTACAACTTTTCTGATTTGTTGTTATTGTTTTTTAAAAATTGTTGTTATTTGTATATGCTTAAAAGCTAGAATTGTTTTAAAACAATTTTAAACTTTTAAACTTTCTCATAAGGCATAATCACTCAAAATTATATTTTCTAAATTCGTTTTGGAAAGACTTCATCTTACATAACTATTCAAAAGAGCCACAGAAATCATCGAAATAGTATTTTTAACCTGATTTTTAAAATATTTTCATTACACCCACAATTATTATCAAATGACACTCGCTTTTAGGTGTGTTACATTTATTCAAAAGAAGTCCTATTTTTAACAGAAAGCAACATTTTAAATAGTTGGTTTACTTATTTAAAAAAATAAAAATTTCAGGCCAACATTCGCATTTATTTTTGCAGCTCAGTCTTAAGCTACCAAAGTAGACTAATTTCAGTCAGATAAATCACTGTTAATTTAATGCTGTATTTGATCTGATACTTAGAAATAAACAACTAATTTTCCAAAAATATAACCCAGTGGCTCTCGTTTTAAGGAATATGAATAACAAATATATTTAGTTGCCAAAATGCACAATACCCAGGAACTTCTACAAAAGATGCCAATCCATCCAGCCTAGGGCAAAGAATAATTTAAAAACCCTCTTCTTAATTCTCACATTTAAAAATCTTAGAGAGGGGAGGGTTGAAGGAGACACCCTAATTCTAGACATTAAAATGAAAGCATCCCTTTTAAAATTTTTCCTGCTTCATTCTAATAAAGTCTGAGGGTTGTTACTGATTCTCTATATTGTTTTATAAAGCACCACCACCCTTTCTCCTCAATTCTACCTCCAAAGGTCCCTTGGCTTTTTGCCAGATTCTCCCCATTTGTTTAATAGCAATTTTTGAAATTAGGGGGGGAGAGGTAACTGTTTTCAGAACTATTTTGGAAAGTTATAAACCTATCTTCTATAGTTTGTAGCAGCTCTTTCATAACACATATGGTAATGTATAGACACACTACTTGTGGAAGAAAACTGAACTGATTTGAGTTAGCTGTCAAATCAATAGAGAGGGAGCCAATGAAATACACTTAAAGTCCTTGAAGTATGTCTACGAAAGGGTTTAAATTAATGGGTTTTGACTTTTCTAAGGCTTTGAATGTTTTCATACCAAAGCACCAAAATTGTCTCCAAAGGCCCTCTGAGCTTCTTACAAAACAGGAACTACCTGGAACAGATTCTTCTCAAGTCATCAAAGTTTGTGTTTCTAGAGTTTATATTTAGCTGACAATATTGCTGTCACTTTATATAGCTTAAGACTGTTCTTTGGACTAGAGCTCATATGTCTTGGAATGCTTTGACTCATGAATTGTTTCTCCTGATAATGTTACATCACGTAACCACCTCTGTCTAATTGGTTAGTATCTGCTAGAAGAGACAGACAACCAGCCTAATGACTGACTGCCTATGGAAAATCTATAATTATTACATGTGTCCCTGAGTATCTAGTTTCTTCCTGGGATCAAAACAACCTGACTGCAAGTAACCTCTATCTATACTTTTTTGCTTAGTAGAAATAATTCTGAATTTTCACAGTTTATCTACCAGTCATAGCTCGTTGAGATATCTGCTTTGGAAAGCCAGGTCCAGAGTTTATGAATAAAATCCACGAGTTAACAATAAGAGTGAAACCAAACAAAGGCTATTATAAATACACAGCAACTTAGAGAATTTTAATCAAACACAATGACTTTATAGCTCAACTGAAAGACCTCGATGTGGCTTGAGGGAAAGAAAGCTGTCTAAAATAATGGCAGAATGAATTTATTTATATAATTTACTTTGAATCTCCTCTCTACATGAAATGAGAACCATAATTTTTAAACTTAATAAGAGACATGTCTTTGTCAGCTTGAAACTGACCCTCTAATGTGGAAGCCCAATTATAGGATTATTAAAAGTCATAACCAGAACAATAACTTCTCAGAGAGAAAGCATAAGAAGCTGTCACTGTATACTTTTCTACTCCCCTATTTTCACTCTTTTTTAAATATTGTCTGAAAAAAAGAGAAAAATGAAAACCAATACATACAGATTATTTCAAAATGTAAAAATCACACATGGTAACATTGAACCAAATTATATAAAGAAGCCAAATAAAGCAATCCAGCAATCTCTCTCTTTCATGTAATGAAACAAGGTGTAAATTTCTGGTTCCCAAAGAAGAACAAGAAGAGAAAGCGGAGGGAGTAAAGAGGAAGGGTAAGGGGACAGGAAGAAGGAAGGGAAAAGGTGAAAGGGGAGGAGAGAAACAACCATGGCTTTGCAGTTCATTTTCAGTTTGTCTACTTAATGAAAACCTCATTGTACAACCCTGAAAACCATTTCCAGAGGCAAAGTATTTCTGATTCAGCAGAGGTTACACAAGCATCAAAGCAGTTAAATATAGGTGCCAAGCTGCATTGCCAGGAGCTCTTAGTACTGTGAGTTAGTGTTACCTGACAGCTTGGTGAATATAAAATTACTTGTTTCTCCAATTGAAGACAATCAAATTGTCACCTTCCATTGTAATAATGCACAACTAGTGATCAGCAAAGTGCAAACATAATTACCATGAAGAAAACAAAAAATCAAATCTAAATCTCTCTACAGAGTAAACACATCTATCTGGCTTCCCCCAAAAAGAAGAGCATTTTATTATGCTATGATGCAATTTTTATGTTATTTAACAATAAAAATTATTAGTCTTACATTAAATAAAAATTAAATAGCCAAGCACTGTGGTGGGCACCTGTAGTCCCAGCTACTCAGGAGGCTGAGGCAAGAAAATCATTTGAGCTCAAGAGTTTAAGTTTTCTGTGAGCTATGATGACACATGGTGCTCTACCCAGGGTGACAAAGAGAGACTCTATCTCAATATAATCAATAATAAAATAAAACAGAAAATAATAAGAAAGACTAACTCATTCAAACTAAAAAGCTTTTGCACAGCCAAGAACATAGTAAGTAAAGCAAGCAGACAGCCCTCAAGTGATCCCATCTCAGGGTGGGCAAGGGACTTGAAGAGAATCTTCTCTGAAGAAGACAGGTGCATGGTCTACAGACACATGAAAAACGTTCATCTTCCTTAATCATCAGAGAAATGCAAATCAAAACCACTTTGAGATATCATCTAACTCCAGTAAGATGAGCCCACATCACAAAATCCCCAAACCATAGATGTTGGCATGGATGTGGAGAAAAGGGAACAATTCTGCACTGCTGGTGGGAATGCAAACTAATATGTTCCTTTTTGAAAGATATTTGGAGATTACTTAGGGATCTAAAAATAGACCTGCCATTCGATCCTTCAATTCCTCTATTAGATATATATCCAGAGGACCCAAAATCACTTTATAATAAAGATATTTGCACCCGAATGTTTATTGCAGCCCAATTCATAATTGCTAAGTCATGGAAGAGGCCCAAGTGCCCATCAACCCACGAACAGATTAATAAATTGTGGTATATGTACACCATGGAATATTATGCAGCCTTAAAAAAGATGGAGACTTTACCTCTTTCATGTTTACATGGATGAAGCAGGAACATATTCTCCTTAGCAAAGTATCTCAAGAATAGGGAAAAAAGTATCCAATGTACTCAGCCCTACTATGAAACTAATTCATAAGCACCCATACTTCCAAATAAAAGCTATAACTCAACTATAGATGGGTTCCCCAAGATGAAGGGGAAAGAGGAGAGGGAGAAGAGAAGAGGGTGGAGGGTGGATGGAGGGAGGGTAATTAGTGGGACCACACCTATGATGCATTTTACAAGGGTACATATTAAATCTACTAAGGGTAGAATACAAATATCTTAACATAGTAACTTAGAAAATGCAGTGAAGGCTATGTTAACCAGTTTGATGAAAGTATTTCAAATTATATATAAAACTAGCACATTGTGCCCCATAATTGCATTAATGTACACAGCTATGATTTAATAATAAAAAAAAATGACTACAAATACCAGTAAGACACTACAACTTTCCAGACATAGCACATAGACAGCATGTCCATTATAAAACTTCTCTTTCAGAGATACCTTGCTAGCCTACAAACCTTTCTAAAGGGTGAAAAAGACAGGTCAGAGCCAATCTCAAAAGCTTTTTTCTTAATTTTTCCTTAAGAGTTATGCTTTATTTTTGTCTTCAAAAGTAGCCTGTATTTTTGCAGTTGAAAATTTACCTCACAAAAATGATTTAGTATCTCTATACAAGTTTAGAAAAATAACCAAGGACAGGGTACAACTATTTTTAAAACACTCAGCATCTGGAATTCTTGTCCAAATGTGATGACCAGATTGGCTGACTACCAAAGTAATCTAAGTAGCCCAAACTAGGTTAGTATTAAAGGACTAAATAGTTGACATGGTTCTCTCATACTCTGAAAAGTCTTAAGATACGAATAAAAATTAATACCATTAATATAGATGATGCTCCAAACTGCATTTTAAATGCTCTCTTAGAAAAGTGATTTTATATCTAACTCAAGATTTAAAACATTCAAAGTTACATCATTCATTCTAATGCAGCAAAAACTTTCTCATTATTCTCAATACAGGATTTTTTCCTTTCCTCAGTAATGTCCTTCTATTTATCACAAACCGTATCATACAAATAATGCCTGATATTTCATTTTTTTACCTGACACTTCTGTCCTAATTAAGATCAATACAAAAAGTGGACCAGTTTGGTGGAAGAGGGGAAAGCACTGCACCAGGGTAAAGCCCAGAATGAACTAGGGACCATCAACAGCATTAGACTTCCTGAGCATGAATGTTAAAACACAAACTCAAATTCAGACATTTTCAATCTGATATTTCATTCCTTAGAGTAATGTTTTTGTCTTACATCAATCTGAACTGGCCAGACAATCTTTTATGGTATTTCTCTTTCTCCATTCCTCCATTTTCATGGGGAAGGATAGAAGAAATAGGGAGATGGAGATTTGAGGCGAATTTCACGCCTACATCAGAAGGAGGAAAAGGTAGAGAGAAACAGGAGAAAAGAAAAGCCCTATACTAGGTGCAAGCTGTGTTGTGATTTGTGATAAATTTCACATCATTAAGAGACATGTCTGGATGTAAGAAATAAGAGCGTTTTAGGAAAACATCTTTTTCTCTGCTCTTACAACTTCAAGTAATAAACTTTTTTCAAGAGACCTTATATTTAAAAGCTTAACACAATAAAACCCTCCCAGACAAAGGGGATTGCAATTGGTATTTTTGAACTTCAGCAGTAGATAATTTAATACATTCCAGAAATGATATCCTACAGAATACTGCTTACGGGCGGCTCCTGTGGCTCAGTGAGCAGGGCGCCGGCCCCATATACCGAAGTGGCGGGTTCAAGCCCGGCCTCGGCCGAACTGCAAAACAAAAAAAATAGCCGGGCGCTGTGGCGGGAGCCTGTAGTCCCAGCTACTAGGGAGACTGAGGCAAGAGAATCGCTTAAGCCCAAGAGCTGGAGGTTGCTGTGAGCAGTGTGACGCCATGGCACTCTACCCAGGGCGATAAAGTGAGACTCTCTCTACAAAAAAAAAAAACC
>CAUYON010056616.1:0-21186 GCA_963573935.1 Arctocebus calabarensis
TAGTCCCAGCTACTAGGGAGGCTGAGGCAAGAGAATCGCTTAAGCCCAAGAGCTGGAGGTTGCTGTGAGCAGTGTGACGCCACGGCACTCTACCCAGGGCGATAAAGTCAGACTCTGTCTCTACAAAAAAAAAAAAAAAAAAGAATAAGGGCAGAAGGTAGTGTGGAGAGGATATTGTTTATTGCACAGAGATCCACTTTGGCCATACTGGGTCTCCTTAAGGGTTCCTCTTCTTTATCATACTCCATTTATAAGTTTCTATCCTTGTTCTCATCAGGTCTCTTTCATGTTGATCTCACTTCAACTACTAGATTTAACTAGTACCTTTCTTCAATTCCGCAGATGTTTGTTTCATGTCTTCTATGTGTATATTACACATATATAATATGCTAGCACATAAAAAAGAAATAAAATACGGTTTTCTCACAGTGGAGCTGCAGCTCTATGTTTCTATCTGCTGGGTGTTACAAGCTGCGTTTCCTTTTTGTTAAAGACTGTGTCTGTGTTGCCTAGTCTGAATCTAACTCAATCCTGCCTTACCTGGGACTGCCGGCACATGCTCTGCATTTCCTAGCAGCTTCTCAACATCCCCACATCCAAACCCCAAAAAACCAACTTCCCTCCTAAACCTATTCCTCTAATTCTTTTTCTCATTTCCATTCAATGTTTATACCACATATCCTTTTTAATGTTTGTTTTTTGAGACAAAGACTCACTCTGTGGGCGGCACCTGAGGCTCAGTGGGTAGGGTGCCAGCCCCATATACCAAGGGTGGTGGATTCAAACCTGGCCCTGGTCAAACTGCAACAAAAAGAAAATAGCCAGGTGTTGTGGCGGGTGCCTGTAGTCCCAGCTACTTGGGAGGCTGAGACAAGAGAATCACCTAAGCCCAGGAGTTGGAGGTTGCTGTGAGCTGTGTGATGCCATGGCACTCTATCGAGGGTGATAAAATGAGACTCTGTCTCTATCAAAAAAAAAAAGACGGCTCGGCGCCTGTGGCTCAACAGGCTAAGGTGCCAGCCACGTACACCTGAGCTGGCGGGTTCGAATCCAGCCTGGGCTCGCCAAACAACAATGATGGCTGCAACCAAAAAATGGCCGGGCATTGTGGTGGGTGCCAGTGGTCCCAGCTACTTGGGAGGCAGAGGCAGGAGACTCATTTAAGCCCAGTAATTGGAGGTTGCTGTGAGCTGTGATGCCACAGCACTCTATCCAGGGTGACAGCTTGAGGCTCTGTCTCAAAAAAAAAAAAAAAAAAAGACTCACTCTGTCTCCCTGGGCAGAGTGCCATGGCATCACAGCTCACAGTAACCTCAAACTCTTGGGCTCAAGTGATGCTCTTGCCGTAGCTTCCCTAGTTCCTGGGACTAGAGGCACCTGCCACAATAGCCGGCTAGTTTTTTTATTTTTTTGTAGAGATAGGGTCTTGCTTTTGCTCAGGTTGGTCTCAAACTCCTGAGCTCAAGCAATCCACCTGTCTCAGCCTCCCAGAGTGCTGGGATTACAGGCATGAGCCACTCTGCCCAGCCAACATATCCTATTAAGCATACACTATGTGCTTGACTCTAAGCTAGGTACTCACTGGGTACAACTGTGCTGAATAAAACAGACACTTTCCTGTCCTCAATCTTATGGAGAATATGGACATTAACCAAACAACTCAACAGTAATCCTTTAAAATGATAGTAGTAGCATTATTTTCTTAATACATTCAGCTATGCTTCTCCCTCTGTAACCAATGAAGTCTTTGAGTCTTCTTTCACTACTACATCACTTCAAACCCACCATTTCTCTTGCTTCCCACCACCTTTGTGTGGGCCTTTACTTCAGTGTGGTCTATGATTCCTAACTGGCCCTCTGGTTGCCCATTTATCTCACTTGATATTATAAGAATCATCAGCAAGTATTCCTCCATGCCACAAATGGGGGAAAAAAGAATTTTCAGTGGCTGCTTAATGCCTTCTATGTAACTTCCATATATGCCTTCTATGTAATTTCCCCGGTTCCTTACTTTCCTTTTACCAGTCTACCTGCTTGCCACATTTCCAAAGAAAATATGATTATTCCTACTCCAACTCTATGAAACACCTTTATCATCCTACCTAGAAATGACTGCTTATTCTGAACTGCTCAAACTCCGTAACTAGCCCTCACCCACCACCTGATACCCCGTGTGTGATAATTGTGTTTCATAAGGCGCACACTGGAGTGGTAAGAGCCCCATGGCAAAGATCGCTTATCTCTCTTTCCATTTCCAGTGATACCTGGCACTAGTGGTGTCTCACTTTCCTCGATGAAAAAAAAAAAAAAAAGATTTCCATTAACTCCCTGGCCAGGGCCCAGGCAGCCCTTACTACTCTCTAGATTCCCTGAATGTTCCATTTTGGACCTGCAGCGGAAGCTCCAAGGACACCACCAAGGACCAAGAACCAGATCACAGGGGCTCAGCAAGGAAGATGCGTCCAGTGAGTGACAAACTTGACGCAGAGAGGCGCCAGGCGTGGACAGCACTGACCTGCTCCAGCAGATACACTAGCTGGTCTCGAGCCAGCCTCTTGAGCATAGAGAAGTCAGGCAGCTCGGGGGCGTCCGGCCGATGAGGAAAAGCCATGGCAGCCGTCCGTGAGCCGTGGGGAGGAGGAAGGGGATGCCCTCCGCTCTGCAAGGCTGGCAGCGGCCCAGGGCAGGGTCCAAGCGGCTGTACCTCAGGCCCGGGCGCCGGCTCCAGGGACCCCTTGGGGGGCCCTCGATCCTCGGCTGGACTCCTGGAATGAAGAGCCACTTCCAGGCCAGACAGCCGCAGCTTTGGGGCACCCTCGTCTTGGACCTGCAGCCACTGCACCCGAACCGCCCCTCCCAGATCGGGTGTGCCAGTCAGCAAGGTCCGGGGTCACACCCACAGGGAGTCCGCAGGGAGCCTGCAGCCAGCCGGGAGAACCCCGCCTCCTCTAGAGCAGGAGGCGACTTCCTAGACCTCCCGGAAATCCCTCCCACTCGCTGACGCAGGGAGTCCGGATCCGGAACGGCGTCCTAGAAGGCACAATTGCAACCTGGAGGAGGCCGTACGCCGGGTTTCCAGTCTAATTCCTGGCCAGAGGGGAGTTTTCCTAGGAAAAAAACGTTTAGACCTTAATCCAACGTACACCCAGCTCTCCTGGCTTACTCGGATAAGGGTTGGGCACTTCATCTTTACTAGGACTTCGTGAGATGAGCAAAACCAACCTAGAGTGTGGAGGACTGTGGTCCCAGGTCTTGACGGGTCGGTCAAACCTGCTCAGTGTTTTTGGCCCGAGCAAGGCGCTCCGCGGCGTGGAGGCCACGAAAGGCGAGGTGCGTGGAGATAGGGTGGGGGAGTGGACAGAAAACACGCCTTGGGATCTGAGGTAAGATGAGTCCTGCCAGCAGTGACTGTCAGGACTGTCACAGCTGATATCTGAGTTTGTGAGAAAATGGATGAACTAGGGCACATTCGTACAGTAAAACTGAAGATAAAGGGCCGGGCACTGTGGCTCATGCCTATAATCCCAGCACTCTGGGAGGCGGAGGCGGGTAGATTGCCTGAGCGTACAAGTTCGAGACCAGCCTGAGCCAGAGCGAGACCTAAAATAACCGGGCGTTGTGGTGGGCGCCTGTAGCCACAGTTACTTGGGAGGCAGAGGCAAGAGAATTGTTTGGGCCCAATATTTGAGGTTGCCGTGAGCTATGATGCAATAGCACTCTACCAAGGGCAACAAAATGAAACTTAAAAAACAAACAACCTGAAAATGGCCAGGTCGGAGGCTCATGCCTGCAATCCCAGCACTGTGGGAGGTCCACTTGAGGCCAGAAGTTCGAGACCCTGTCTCTACAAAAAAAAAAAAACAAAAAACACAGAAAATCTTAGCCAGATGTAGGGGCATGCAATCCCTTGAGCTCAGGAGTCTGAATTTGCAGTGAGCTGTGATCGCCTCTGCACTCCATCATCCATAACATGTGAAAGCAGCCAAATCTGAAGAGTACATGCCTATGTGCCATTTATATAAGGTTTAGAACAGGAAAAACTAACCTATAGTAGAAAACCTTTTTAGAAAAGCAATCGCCTTTGGGACTGCGTATTGAGTGGTAAGAGAAATGAGGAAACTTGATGGCAGTGATGTGTATCTACTTAAAAAAAAAAAGAGCAAGCGGGTGTGCCTGTGGCTCAGCGAGTAGGGCGCTGGCCCCATATACTGAGGGTAGCGGATTCAAACCTAGCCCAGGCCGAACTTCAGAACAAAAAAATAGCCGGGCTTTGAGGGGGGCACCTGTACTCCCAGCTACCCGGGAGGCTGAGGCAAGAGCATTGCTTAAGCCCAAGAGTTGGAGGTTGCTGTGAGCTGTGTGATGCCACAGCACTCTATGGAGGGCGATAAAGTAGACTCTGTCTCTACAAAAGAAAAAAAAAAGGGGGGGGGTGCCTGTGGCTCAAAGGAGTAGGGCACCCGCCCTATATGCTGGAGGTGGAGGGTTCAAACCCAGCCCCCGCCAAAAACTGAAAAAATAAAAAAAGTTATGACATAGGGCTAGATCAGGGTAACAATACCTAAATTCTGATCATACCATCATGTCATTTCCTGGTGAGATGTATAGGAAGTGCAGAGCATCACTTATGGCCTAAAACAGATTAATAGAGTACATTAAGATATTACAGGGGACCAGGTACTGTGGCTCACACCTATAATCCCAGCACTCTGGAGGATTGCTTAAACTCAGGACTTCCCTAACAACCTAAACAAGAGTAAGATCTGTCTCTACTAAAAATAGAAAAACTAGCAAGTTGGGTGGCAGGCCCATATACTGAAGGTGGCGGGTTCAAAACCAGCCCCCACCCCGAACTGCAACAAAAAAATAGGCGGGCATTGTGGCCAGCGTCTACAGTCCCAAATACTCAGGAGACTGTGAGGTGTGACACCACGGCACTCTACCGAGGGCAACAGAGTGAGACTCTGTCTCTTAAAAAAAAAAAGAAAGAAAGAAAGAAAATAAACTAGCTGAGTATGGTGGTGGGTGCCTATAGTCTCAGCTACTTGGGAGGCTAAGGCAAAATCACTTGAGCCCAGGAGTTTGAGGTTGCTATAAGCTCTGAGGTGATAGCACTGCCCAGGGTGACAGAGACTATCTTAAAAAACAGGAAAAAAGAGGCTCAACGCCTATAGCTCAAGCTGCTAAGGTGCCAGCCACATACTTCTGAGCTGGCGGGTTCGAATCTAGCTAGGGCCTGGCAAACAATAATGCCAGCCGCAACCAAAAAATAGCCAGGCATTGTGGCAGGTGCCTGTAGTCCCAGCTACTTGGGAGGCAGAGGCAGGAGAATCGCTTGAGCCCAGGAGTTGGAGGTTGCTGTGAGCTGTGATGCTATGGCACTCTACCCAGGGCGACAGCTTAAGGCTCTGTCTCAAAAAAAAAAAAAAAAGGGTATAGTAATTGCTATTGACATTTTAAAATAGCAATGAGATTCCATACAGTGGAAATGACAGAGCTGGAATGTAAGTGTTTTCATTAATTTTAACATCCTAACTCATCTAAACTTAAATTTTGAGTGTCCAACTTTTTGCTGGTATTGCTGATACTTTGTTAAAGCAAATCATGGCTGAAAACTGTCATCAGACTCAATGTCATTTGCATGTCTCATTCTATTTGAAACCAGAATTTCTGGTAATATTTCTAACAGAATCGTAAATTATGCCAGACAGAGCCACATTGCTGGAACTCTAGAAGCCCTAGATTAATGATGAGACCTGGGTTTAAGTCTCAGTGGTACTAGTTAACAGCCATCTTAGAGTTTGTCTCCTTTTTTTTTTTTTTTTTTTTTTTTTTTGTGGCGGTGCCTCAGCTGTCACCCTGGATAGAGTATCGTGGTATCGTGGCATCACAGCTCACAGCAACCTCCAATTCCTAGGCTCAAGCGAGTCTCTTGCCTCCGCCTCCCAAGTAGTTGGGACTACAGGCGCCCGCCACAACGCCCGGCCGTTTTTTGGTTGCAGCCGTCATTGTTGTTTGGCGGGCCCAGGCTGGATTTGAACCCGCCAACTCAGGTGTACGTGGGGGGGGCACCTTAGCCCATTGAGCCACAGGCGCCGAGCCTGTCTCCTTATTTTTAAGGGGCTTATATATCTATTTTTGCCTACCTCCACAGCACTTTCGGCAATCTAGTGTAAACCATTAGATTTAAGCTTTAGAATGTGGCTGGAGTTTTTGTAAAGGGTCCTAAGCCTTGCCTGCTTTGGATTTTTGGTCAACCCCCACTTCCCAATCTTTCTGAACCCCAGCAACTAAGAAAGATGTTTATTTTTATTTTTTTGAGACAGAGCCTCAATCTGTCACCCCGGGATAGAGTGCCATGGCTCACAGATCATAGCAACCTCCAATTCCTGAGCTCAAGCGAGTCTCTTGCCTCCACCTCCCAGGTAGCTGGGACTACAGGCACCCGCCACAACACCTGGCCATTTTTTGGTTGCAGCCGTCATTGTTTGGCGGCCCGGGCTGGATTCGAACCTGCCAGCTCAGGTGTACGTGGCTGGCGCCTTAGCCCATTGTGCCACAGGCGCCGAGCCAAGATGTTTATTTTTTGATTGTCAAAACCTATCACTGATCTTCCCTCAGATCCCAAGAGAACCCTACCCAAGCTGGAGGTTGCTGTGAGCTTTACCAAGGGCAACAAAGTGAAAGACTGTCTCCAAAAAAAAAAAAAAAAAAACTATCACTGAGCAGGATGCTCTGCATGGTGCTCTTTGTTGGGGATTCCTCTAGTTTCATTTCTCTCCCCATGTTCAGTAACAAGGATCCTTCCCTTCCCTTGCTCTCCAATGTTCACAAGTAAACCCTCCCAGCCCAGGGAGCAACGCACAACACACTGCTACATTTTACTTTATTCTGCATATAAGAAAAACCAATTGAGGAAGCAGTTCCAGAACTGTTAGTGTTCACGGCTCTCACTGATCAAGAAAGCTGGCTGGGTGGGCCTGTGGCTCAAAGGAGTAGGGCACCAGCCCCATATGCCAGAGGTGACAGGTTCAAACCCAGCCCCGGCCAAAAACCACAAAAAAAAAAAAGAGAGAAAGTAGGCTGGGTGCATTTGACTCATGCCTGTAATCCTAGCACTCTAGGAGGCTAAGACAGGTGGATTGCTTGAGCTCACAAGTTCGAGACCAGCCTAAGCAAAAGAAAGACACCCTCATCTCTACTAAAAATAGAACAACTGAGGCAAGAGGATTGCTTGAGCCTGAGTTAGAGGGTGCTGTGAGCTATGACACCATGGCAATCTACCCAGAGTGGCAGCTTGAGACTCAAAAAAAAAAGAAAGTGAAATCAGAATGCAAACTTTTCATTTCCTCTCAAACATATATTGCAAGTATCACAAAAACTCAGCAACAATGCATGCAACTTTGGTTGGTTTTCAGCAGAGCTCAAGTAAGAACAGGTCCCCAGGGGTTAGATGGGAACAGGTGCCCAGAAGCCTCAATCTATCCAGCCAGCTCTTTCCTGCCACATTCCAGGCTCAACCCTTCCTTCTATTCCAAGGTGGCTAATCCTTACGCAAATCCAGGCAGCTACAAATAAACTTCCCCAATTATGTTTCATGAGGCACCTCCACAGGCCAAGCCCCTGCTCAAACTCTGTACAGGAAGTTCCCACTGCTGTCAAAGAACTCCCGCCCCTTCTGTACTACTTTGTTGCTGACATTCTGGTCACCTAGTTCCCCTGCCTTCAACTCCAACAGCTTCTCATTGCTTGGCAATCCATCACTGTAAGCTCGTGGGGTGGCCTCACAATCACTGGTAGAGCATTTCTGCAATGCTCTCTGATGACCCAGGGCTGCAGTGACAGGCACAAAACTCTCCTCTAGTTTCTGGAATCCTTTATTCCTTCCCTTCTGTCTTCTTGGTGCATTTGTACTTTGAGCATTTGACTCTATCAATTTCAAAGCCATGCTGTGACTCTGGCCTTTGGATGAAGACTCATCCTCTGGCATCAGCAAAGGGCCTGATAAAGAGTGTCCTGCAGAGAGTGGCTTCAAGGTACTTCCAGAGCCAGGGATCTGCTGCAATGAGTGGGCAAACCCAGCTTTCTTAAGAACTTTATGATCTTGCTTCAGTTTCTTCTCCAATGTGGGTACAAACTTGCTTTTTAAAACCCTTCGGATCACATCGGTGCTGACATCAAAGCCTTCAGCCAACCTGGGAACTGACCAGGACTCTGCAAATTCCTTGTGTAAATACCTATGGGAAAAAGCAGGTTTTCAAGTTATGAAGAAGTCTCCTATTAAAACATTTGATATTATGGTTTGGTACCCATAACACAGTGGTTAGGGCGCCAGCCACATTAACCAAGGATGGCGGGTTCAAACCTAGTCCTGGCCTGCTAAACAATGACAATTGTAGCAAAAAAATAGACAGGTGTTGTGGTGGGCACCTATAGTCCCAGCTACTTGGGAGGTTGAGGCAAGAGACTTGCTTAAGCCCAAGAGTTTGAGCTGTTAGCTGTGATGCCACAGCACTCTACCAAGGGCAACATGATGAAACTGTCTCCAAAAAAAAAAAAAGTCTGATATTAGTAATAAAAAAGGAAAAAGAAGGCTTGAAAAACAGCAAGCATAGTCTTTCTCTCATGTCAGTTTAATAGTTTTCTACTCTTGTGTTTCAAGAGCAAGACCTGACTATTCTCAGTCAGCTCACTTCATTTCCTATCAAAGGAACTCATCTCCCTGTCATCTAATACCAATGCTGCATTCTAGGGATGAGGACTGTTCTTCCCTTCAGAGCACGGTTTGGTGGTAGAGACATACCTGAATTGCTTCAAGAAGTCTAAGCTAGACCAGGTGCAGTGGTTCATCCCTGTAATCCTAGCATTCTGGGATGCTAAGGTGGGTAGATCGCCAGAGCTCATGAGGTTTGAGACCAGCCTGAGCAAAAGGGAAACCCTGTCTCTAAAACATAGCTGGGCATTATATTGGGTGCCTGTAGTTCGAACTACTCAGGAGGCTAAGGCAAGAGGATCTCTTGAATCCAAGAGTCTGAGTGTGGGAAGCTGCGGGGGACTTCCCCCGCTTTTGCCCCTGCTATGGCCGAGGTTTGACCTTCGCTGAGAAGAAACTGGCAGGAGCCAAAACGGAGTAAAAAGTCCAGATGGTCAAAACTAGAGATAAAAGGCATGGCAGTTTTAAGGTAAATAGCACAGCAGTTCGCAAGGAGTAAGAAAGTGCCAAAGAGAACCTTAATTGACCTTTTTTCCCTGCAAGAACATAAAAACATGGTGTCAAAATAAAGTGTTGTCTCAATCTCAGCCTGAGTCCATTACCCTGTGTGTGTGTGTGTGTGTGTGTTTTTTTCATCCCGGCACCCCCTCTTCAGAACCTCGCTAGTGGACAGCGGGTCTGTCAAACTGGCAACCACAAAGGGACCTGAGGCACAGGGAACACGCGAGGGACCACGGCGAAGACCAGCCAGCTAGTAGGAGAAGCATCCTAAGTTCAGTAAGTGCAGTGGGATAATCAAAATTCAAAGATGGGGGCGGGTTCTAGCCGTACCTCTCATCTGTTAAAGCAAATGCTTCGTCAACGAGGAACTAAAGTTAACCAAGATCAGATAGCTAAGTTTTTACATTTCGTAGAGCATGTGTATCAATAGTTCCCAGAAGAAGGAACTGTAAATTTGGATACTTGGTTGATCCTGCCAGTAGTATATGCTTGTCTCAAAGATTAAACCATGCATACCTAATTACACATGGCTAATCCGAAGGTAGTGAGTTATCTTACTTGATTCTTCAGTCAGTTACAGATTGAACTCCTTGTTCTACTCTTTCCCCCTAAAATAAAAATTCCCTCGATTTGAACGGACTGCATTCAGAAGTAACACAGTTAGCGACTCAACATTTATCCTTTGATCCTGCAAAAGCAGCTAATGAGTTATTTGATCAAATTTTTTTTTTTGTAGTTTTTGGCAGAGGCTGGGTTTGAACCCACCACCTCCGGTATATAGGGCTGGCACTCTACTCCTTGAGCCAAAGGCGCCACCCAGTTATTTGACCAATTTAAACATTGTGTTTCCTCTCCTCTTGATACTATTTGGCATGTACTCAAGGGACTAGCTGCAGCTGTCACTGTTTTGATAATAGTACTGGCCATGCTGCCCTGCGTGATAAGCTCCCTGTGCTTCTTGCTAAGATTAAATGCTCAAGAGATATTAAGATTGAAGTTGCGGGATAGAGTAGGAGCCTCCCTTTCACACTGTCTAATGCTAAGTGGCGGCCAATGACGGGTAGGATCCTCCCAACAGTCTAAGCAACCTAAGACAGGACTCTCTTGATTAACTTAAGGTATCCCATGACAGGTTAAGCTAGACCTGTTGGCAGGAGGACAACCTAAGACAGGCGCACTTAAGCCTCTATTAAAAATATTTAGGGAGTGGGAGATGTGGGAAGCCGCGGGGGACTCCCTCGGTTTTTGCCCCTGCTATGGCCAAGGTTTGACCTTTGCTGAGAAGAAACTGGCAGGAGCCAAAACAGGGAGTAAAAAGTCCAGATGGTCAGGTTCAGCACCTATGGCTCAACAGGCTAAGGCACTAGCCACATACACCTGAGCTGGCGGGTTCAAATCCAGCCTGGGCCCGCCAAACAATGACGGCTGCAACCAAAAAATGGCCGGGGGTTGTGGCAGGCACCTGTAGTCCCAGCTACTTGGGAAGCAGAGGCAAAAGACTCGCTTGAGCCCAGGAATTGGAGGTTGCTGTGAGCTGTAATGCCACAGTTTGAGGCTCTGTCTCCAAAAAAAAAAAAAAAAAGTCCAGATGGTCAGAACTAGAGATAAACAGCATGGCAGTTTTAAGGTAAATAGCACAGCAGTTCCCAAGGAGTAAGAAAGTGCCGAAGAGAACCTTAATTGACCTTTTTTCCCTGAGAGAATATAAAAGCATGGCGTCAAAATAAAGTCTTGTCTCAGTCTCAGCCTGAGTCCATTACCCTGTGTGTGTGTTTTTTCATCCCGGCGCCCCCTCCTCAGAACCTTGCTAGTGGACGGCGGGTCCGTCATCTGAGGTTGATGTGAACTATAAAGCCACAATACTCAATGCTAGGGGGCAGAGTGAGACTCTGTCTCAAACTAAGTCTAAGCTAGAGTTACTCTGAAAGGATGAAAATGAGTAAGAAGCTGGCAGAGGAAGGCTGGACGGGAGATCCAAGGTGTGGGTGGCAGTCAACAGCACATCGACGTTGAAGGGAAAAACCCACATAACAGTGAGGATGGGAGAAAGATGATGTCATGCTTAGGAGTCTGGAATTTATCCCAAGGCAACAGTGCACCAAGGATTTTAAGCAGTGGCATGCCGTGGGTAAATTTTCATGCTGAAGCTCAACATAGTGGTAGCTTTTCTTTTTCTTTTTTTTGAGACAGAGCCTCAAGCTGTCACCCTGGATAGAGTGCTGTGGCATCACAGCTCCCAACAACCTCCAATTCCTGGGCTCAAGCGAGTCTCTTGCCTCCACCTCCCAAGTAGCTGGGACTACAGGCGCCCACCACAACGCCCAGCCATTTTTTGGTTGCAGCCATCGTTGTTTGGCGGGCCCGGGCTGGATTCGAACCCGCCAGCTCAGGTGTACAGGCGCCAGGCACCGAGCCGTAGTGGTAGCTTCTCAATGGTAAAGGTACAGGCAGAAAGACTGAGCAAGAGGCAGTCTGAACTGAAGCAGTGGCAATAGAGCATAGGAGTTGAGAAATATTTGGGGGGCGGCACCTGTGGCTCATCAAGAAATATTTTGGAAGGTCAAATGGTGGAACTTGGTACTAAGGGAATAAAAATTGAGAGAGGAAGTATCAAGACCAAAATTATAGATTTTAGCTTGGGCAACCGGTAGATAACAGGTAGAGTTTCAAAATTAAACTATCAGAGAACAATGATGCATTCTGTTTTGTATAGCTGAATTTGAGGAAAGAGTGAAGTCCCAAACAGATGTCTGGTACATAGTTGAATACTTGGCTTACATCTCAGAAAAAAACATACACTGAAAATGGTAGGTTTGGAAGTCATAAGCCAACAGTAGGGATGACTGAAGTCACAAGCAGCCTCAGGCAGGGAAATATGCAGAGTGAACCAAAATGCCTAAGCACACAACTCTAACAAACAGCAATATTTAAGATATAAGCGCCTATGGCTCAAACGGCTAAGGCGCCTAACGCGCCAGCCACATACACCTGAGCTGGCCAGCCCTGGCCCACCAAACAACAATGACAGCTACAACCAAAAAATAGCCAGGCTTTGTGGCAGGCGCCTGTAGTCCCAGCTATTCGGGAGGCGGAGGCAAGAGACTCACTTGAGCCCAGGAGTTGGAGGTTGCTGTGAGCTGTGATGCCACACACTCTACCCAGGATGACAGCTTGAGACTCTGTCTCAAAAAAAAAAAAAGATACAAGACATAAGGGAGCCCAAGAAGGAGAAAAGCAGCCCTTAAAAGGAGCAGATGGGAATGGTACTCTGGAGTCAAGGGAGAAGGGAATGTTAAGAAATCAGTTGGGCGGCGCCTATGGCTCAAAAGAGTAGGGCACTGGGCCCATATACCAGAGGTGGTGGGTTCAAACCCAACCCCAGCCCTGGCCAAACACTGCAAAAAAAGAAAGTCTTCTCTCTCTCTCTCCTCTCCTCTCTCCCCACGTTTCTCTCTCTCCCCCCCCCTCTTCCTTAATGCTGCTCTGCAGCTTCCCCCACCAATAAAGACCTTTCCTACACACACACACACACACACACATACACACACACACAAAGAGGCTCAGCGCCTGTGGCTCAACGGGCTCAAGTGAATTTCCTGCCTCCGCCTCCCAAACAGCTGGGACTACATGTGCCCGCCACAATGCCTGGCTATTTTTTGGTTGCAGCTGTTGTTGTTTGGCAGGCCAGGGCTGGTTCGAATCCAGCCCTGGCCTGCCAAACAACAATGATGGCTGCAACCAAAAAATGGCCAGGCGTTGTGGCGGGTGCCTGTAGTCCCAGCTACTTGGGAGGTGGAAGCAAGAGACTCGCTTGAGCCCAGGAATTGAAGGTTGCTGTGAGCTGTGATGCCACAGCACTCTATCCAGGGTGAGGGTCTGTCTCAAAAAAAAAAGAAATCAGTTTAGAGGGCGGTGCCTGTGGCTCAGCAAGTAGGGCTCCAGCCCCATATACTAAGGGAGGTGGGTTCAAGCCTGGCCCTGGCCGAACTGCAAAAACAAAAAACAGCTGGGTGTTGTGGCGGGCGCCTGTAGTCCTAGCTACTGGGGAGGCTGAGGCAAGAGAATCACCTAAGCCCAGGAGTTGGATGTTGCTGTGAGCTGTGTGACGCCACGGCACACTACCAAGGGTGATAAAGTGAGACTGTCTCTACAAAAAAAAAAATAATAAGTAATAATCAGTTTAGGCAGCACATGTAGCTCAGTGGATAGGACGCCAGCCACATACACCGAAGCTGGCAGGTTTGAACCCAGCCTGGGCTTGCTAAAACAACAATGACAACTGCAATAACAACAACAAAATAACCAGGTGTTGTGGCAGGCGCCTGTAGTCCCAGCTACTTGGGAGGCTGAAGCAAGAGAATCGCTTAAGCCCAAGAGTTTGAGAGTTTGAGGTTGCTATGAGCTGTAATGCCATGGCACTCTACCGAGTGCAACAGTGAGACTCCATCTCAAAAAAAAAAAAAGAACAAACAAACCTATAGGCTCAGCACCTATAGCACAGTGGTTATGGCACCAGCCACAAACACCGAGGGTGGCGAGTTCAAACCTGGCTGGGTCAGCTAAACAACAATGACAACTGCAACAAAAAATAGCTGGGCATTGTGGCAGGCACCTGTAGTCCCAGCTACTTGGGAGGCTGAGGCAAGAGAATCAGTTAAGCCCATCATAAAAGACAGGTTAAATAATCTATGGCTTACTATGTATCCATAAAAAAAGAATTATTCTCTCTCACAAAATGGGAAGACCTACAGGAGATATCAAGTAAAAGAAGAGAAATGTGGAACAGTATTTATAGTGTGTCACTTAGTAATTCAAATGGTGAAATTAGAAAATCTGTGTTCAGGCTCGGCGCCTGTGGCTCAAGTGGCTAGGGCACCAGCCACATAGCTGGCAGGTTTGAATCCAGTCCAGACCTGCCAAACAATGACAACTACAACCAAAAAAATGGCCGGGTGCTGTGACAGGCACCTGTAGAGCCAGCTACTTGGGAGGCTGAGGCAGGAGAATCGCTTAAGCCCAGGAGTAGGAGGTTGCTGTGAGCTGTGATGCCACAGCACTCTACCCAGGGCGACAGCTTGAGGCTCTGTCTCAAAAAAAAAAATCTGTGTTCATATTGCTTGTATTGGCATAACGACACCTGAAAATAACAAAAACACTATTTAAAAATTGTACTTGCAGGCTCGGTGCCTGTGGCTCAACAGGCTAAGGCGCCAGGCAGGTACACTTGAGCTGGAGGATTTGAATCCAGCCAGGGCCCACCAAACAACAATGACGGCTGCAACCAAAAAATGGCTGGGCGTTGTGGTGGGCGCCTGTAGTCCCAGTTACTTGGGAGGCGGAGGCAAGAAACTCTCTTGAGCCCAGGGATTGGAGGTTGCTGTGAGCTGTGATGCCATAGCACTCTATCCAGGGTGACAGCTTGAGGCTCTGTCTCAAACAAACAAAAAAAATTGCGGGCACCACCTGTGGCTCAGTGGGTAGAGCACTGGCCCCTTATACTGAGGGTGGCAGGTTTGAACCCAGCCCCAGCCAAATTGCAATGAAAAAAAAATAGCTGATGGTGGTGCCCGTAGCTCAAAGGAGTAGGGAGCTGGCCCCATATGCCAGAGGTAGCAGGTTCAAACCCTGCCCAGGCCAAAAACTGCGAAAAATAAATAAATAAATAAATAAATAGCTGGGCTTTGGGGCAGGCACCTGTAGTCTCAGCTACTCCAGAGGCTGAGGCAAGAGAATCACCAAAGCCCAAAAGTTGAAGGATGCTGTGAACTGTGATGCCACAGCACTGTACCAAGGGCGATGAAGTGAGACTCTGTCTCTACCAAAAAAAAGTCGTACTTGCAGTAGACTGGGTGGGACAAATAATTCTCAATGCATACACCATGTTATTCTGTTACGATTTTGAGCCATATGTAGTAAGTCTCTAAACAAAAAACTTAAAAAACTATAAAATGTAATATTTCTTAAGTTATAGATCCTCTCTTCAGAAAAAAAGCACATGACCACAAAAACACAACACTGTATATTATTCAGTCAACATCAAAATCTATGTTGTAATGTCTGCAATTTCTTATTTACAATTTTCAGGAAAAAACGAACCGTGTCACAACGTTGAAAACTATTAAATCTAGGCTCGGCGCCTGTGGCTCAAGCAGCTAAGGCGCCAGCCACGTACACCTGAGCTGCTGGGTTCAAATCCAGCCCGGGCCCACCAAACAACAATGACGGCTGCAACAAAAAAAAAAAAAAAAAAATGGCCAGGCGTTGTGGGGAGCCCTGTAGTCCCAGCTACTTGAGAGGCGGAGGCAGGAGACTGGCTTGAGCCCAGGAATTGGAGGTTGCTGTGAGCTGTGATGCTACAGCACTGTATTCAGGGTGACAGCTTGAGACTCTGCCTCAAAGAAAAAGAAAGAAAACTATTAAATCTAGATGACTATTTTATGTAAATTCCTTATACTACGCTAATTTTCTGTTACAAAATTGCAATGATATGGCTTGGAGTCACAGGGCGCCTGTGGCTCAAACGGCTAAGGCGCCAGCCACGTACACCTGAGCTGGCGGGTTCTAGCAGGGCCCGCCAAACAACAAAGACGGCTGCAACCAAAAAAAAAAAAAAAAAAAAAAAAAGGCCAGGCCTGGTGGCGGGCCCCTGTAGTCCCAGCTACTTGGGAGGCGGAGTCAGGAGACTGGCTTGAACCCAGGAATTGGAGGTTGCTGTGAGCTGTGATGCCACTCTATCCAGGGTGACAACTTGAGGCTCTGTCTCCAGAAAAAAAAAAAATTGCAATGATAAAAAGTAAGCGAGGCTGGGCAAGGCACAGTGCCTCATGCCTGTAATCCCAGCACTCTGGGAGGCCGAGGCAGGTGGATCACCTGAGCTCAGGAGTTTGAGACTAGACCAAGGGCGAGATCCCAGCCCTACTAAAAATCGAAAAAATAGCGGGCGTTGTGTCAGGCGCCTGCAGTCCCAGCTACTTGGTAGGCTGAGGCAAGAGAATCGCTTATGCCCAGGAATTTGAGATTGCTGTGAGCTATGACGCAAGGGAACTCTACCAAAGGCGACAAAGTCAGACAATGTCTCCAAAATAATAGTAATATTAAAGAAAATATAAGAGCAATACCAAAAAAAGCCAACCCCCTGCCCTAGTACCCCATTAGATCCCCTTCGCGTCTCGTCCCATTAGACAGACACGCTCAAGGTACCGTGAGTCTCACCGTATCTGCTCCATGGCTGCCCACGTCAGGGTTCGGGGCGGGGGACCCGACGCCTCCATTTGCCTCCGAATTTTCTGGAATCGGATTGCTTTTCTCTGTCGTCTCAGAATGCTGAGGGAGAAAACCAATGGCAGAAGCCATATGTGGTAGCAAGAATGGTGTCTGAGGAGCATCAGGCTAAATCACAGCTGCTCTGCCCTCTTCTCCGGGTTCGCGAGCGCAAAGGGGCCCTACTGCGGCTTACAGTGGCCCCGCACAGCACCTGGGGAATCTAACGGCTACAACTGACCGAGCAGGCCAGACTCACTACACTAGACACGAAACCTTCCCTGGAGAAAGGACTCGTGGTCCCGAGGGAGCTGAACATCCGACCCTGCGCCCTTAACACCGGCGCCAATGGGCGCGGCCCTGACTCAGGCCAAGGGCCCCGGGCGGAGCTGGTACCTCTCCACTTCCTGCAGCTCCCGCTCCTCCGGCTCCCAGTCGGAGTCCGGGTCTGGCTCGCGAGCGAAGGGGCCTGGGCCCGCCACCCCCCGGGTCGCAAGCCCAGAGCGCGCGACGGCAGCGCGCACACGCCTGCTCAGCCAGAGACTTAGAGCCACCGCCATATCGAAACATCCAGGCCTCCAGGAGCTCCCAGCGCGCGGCGCCGGAAGTAGGGGCGGTAGCGGAAGCAGGGGGCGGGACGAGCGGATGCTGGGTGGCCCCTGTGTTTCCGGCTTTGATTGGCCCGAGGTCAATAAGAGCTGGAGTATGACTGCGGAGGGAGAATCTTGCAATGTGAGGGCTGAAATTAGATACGGGACGCGCTTGGAAAACGGCATAAACTTTAATAAAAAGACGGATCCGATTGCCAAGAGCCGTGCCCTGCCCCAGCGGCTATGTAGGCCTGCCTGTCGCCGCCGCCTCCGCGAGAGGCGGGGCTTCCCCTCGGCACTCTTCTGCCGGCTACAGCCCGAGGCCTGGGGCGCTCAGCTTCTTTGGGAAGGGGGCTTCTTGGCGCCGGGGTAACCTTCAGCCCCAAGGTTCCCAAGGTTCAGACCCATCGCCTAGCGATAAGCCCAGGCCAAGGCTTGACGAGCAGAGATGAGTACGTGGCGGGCCTGGGCTCCTCTTCATCTTTTAGTCTTTACCGATCCCAATATAATCTTAGGGTGTTGAGGAATTCCTGGTGTTTGTGTTTTGCCTTACGCAAACAGTTCCTGGCCAGGGCTTTTCAAACTGGAAGTTGGCAGCAGTCTTTCATTTAGCAAAGATTGAAGGCCCTTTGCTCCTTTAGAAACCTGACGGGGGTTCTCCAGGAGAGGTAGAGCTGCCTCTGCTTTTACCTGTGCTGACTGATGTTGAGGATTGTGCTGGGCCGCTGCAGCACAGGTGCAGGGGCAGGGCAAAGGGTGAGGTCCTGAGCCTTGGCTGCTCTGTGTTCAGCGTTTACCATGGAGGGCGAGGTGCATTCAGTCCATGCATCACATGCCGCTGTTTCCGGTTGCAGAAGATAGCTCTGCTTGGGGGTTAAAGTGGGTGGCACTGATCCTGCCAGGGCTTCGTTTATGGCTTCCAGCCTTCTGCTGGCTTGGACTTCTGTAGTGGAAGCATAGATCCCCCTGAGTTGGTACTCACAAAAGAGATTTCCTCACCTCTTTCCCAACTGTGGCCCAATTACCAACACAGAGGAATGGCATCCTATTCTTTCCTCCAGCGTCTTTACCACAGTCTTGTAATTAGTATGTCTACTTGTTCATTTCCCTGTTTTTCCCCCCTTTTATTGAGTGTATTTCTGCCATTTCTATCACCAGGGTCTAGTATATAGAAAGAAGTAAATAAATGGGGTCTATACCTCCACCCATTCCCATATGCTGGAAATGCCAGATTATATTTTGGTAACATCCCAGCTGTATATTTGCTAGTGGGAATTTACACAGGTCCAAATGACCCAAACTGGTTTTGTGTACTTACGACTAGTGAGTCTGACTCTGGTGCTGGAAAAGTAGTACCTCCCTGATTTCTTCATTGACAATGAACAGGGGCCGAAGGCTGCTGGATCTCCTATCCATTTGAAGGTCTTGGGCTGCAGTTGGCATCGGGAATGATGTGGAACTGCCACATTCATGCTTGGCAGTGGCCCTAAGATCCTGGGGATCAATTTATGAGGCCGAACTGGATGCAGGAAATGAGGAGGACCCTGCTTTGTGGCAGCCCCTCTCAGGAGCAACAATGGGACCAGACTCACAGATTGCGGTTCTTGACAGCCTGGCCCATCCTGGTGAAATCTAGGCTAGAACAGAAAGGCAGCCACTTAACACATTTCCTTGTGAAGCTGGAGTGTTGGAAGAAATAGGTAACTCTTCTAGGCCCTAGCTACTATTCAACCAGTTACTCCTTTGGAATTCAAGAAAAACAGGACCGAACAAATTTGCAACTAGCTCAGGGAGTAGTGAAGGTGGCAGCTGTTTTGTTGGCACAAGACTGTTTACTTATCTCCCATTAAAGTCAGGACAATGCTAGGGAGGAAATTACACAGAAGCCACTGGGAAGGGGCTTATTATTTGTCGGTCATGAGTTTGGGGTTACTGTGAGATAGGAATAGAGAGAGCAGCTCTCATAAGGTGGGAACTGCACCTTGCTGGATGTCATACCCAAAACAAGAGAGCTTAGGAACAGATGCAAAAGGAACCAAAAGACCCTCTCCTGAGGCTCAGCATACTCTGCTTTCCCAGGCTCCACTGGCGGACACCATCAATAAACCTGCTGTGGTGCCACCATCACTACCTGCTGGTATCAGAGCCCTCGTTCTCTTGTTCTCTGGGAGGCTTTGTAGGGACCCTCGGCCAATTCTTTTTTTTTCTTTTTTTTTTTGAGACAGCGTCTCACTAACTATGTCGCCCTCAGTAGAGTGCCATGGCATCACAGCTCACAGCAACCTCAAACTCTTGAGTTTAAGTGATTCTCTTGCTTCAGCCTCCCAAGTAGCTGGGACTATAGGCGTCTGCCACAATGCCCAGCTATTTTTTCGTTGTAGTTGTCATTGTTGTTTAGTAGGCCTGGGCCAGGTTCAAACCCATAGCCTGCGTATTGGCTAGGGCCCTAACTACTAAATTACGGGTGCCAAGCCCCCTCACCCGATTCTCATGAAGCTTTCTTTGGCCCCGGCGGCTGGGGTGCAGGATGCGGGTAAGCTGCTCTACAATACCCAGGCTTCGGATGAGATTTTCCCTTTGTAGCAGGGACTTCATCCGCTCCAGCTCCTCCTCTTCCACAATATCTTGAGGCTCCATGGTGTCCAGTAGAACTGGTAGCAGCTACAAGATAAGTGAGAAATAAATGCAGAATCCCCAAGGACAAATTCCAAACCATCAGCAAGGATGGCTATAGGACCCCTTCCCCCTCTACCGCCATCCCTTCCCTGACCCTAGTGTAAGGTTCCCTTTGCTGTCCATTCTCTCACCTCCTGTTCCATAAGGTCAGATTCAATTTACTGATTAGGAACTCATCTCTCTTGTACAAGGGGAGGAGAGGACAGCAGAGATTCCCTTCTCTAGTAGTCCCAACCCATTTCCTGCAGAAAGATAAGAGCCACAAAACCTCTGACACCTCTTTCTCCCGGATGCGTTTCCTGTAAGCCAAGTGGGTGGAAAGGCCCCGGAGCCCTGATCGGCTCTTCTCCCCAGCTGATTCACCCTGGTTCTGGTCCCTATTGTCCTTTCGCCTCTTAGTGCCTGAGGTCTCCTGCTGTTCCTGCTTAAGGCGGATCTCTTCCAGCTGCTGCCTGGTGAGACACGTTGGCTTCAGACACTGGGGAAATTGTACTGGGGAGAAGGGGGTGGCAGGAATTAGGGATAGGAAAAGAGTAGGAAGTTATGATCTGTTTTTGGAACTGGTGGGAGAGGAATGAGGGGGAAGATGGGAAACCTATTAAGCTGAAAGTCATTAAGAATCTGAAAGAATTTATAGCTTCAGGCCTTTTTCCTCAAATGTCTGGTCACTCTCCCCTTCCTGGGGAGCAATGCAAGTGGCAGGCTTTGCCCCCACCCCAGTCCTCCGAAGAGAATGGAGGCAGAGTACCTGGCACACTCCTCTCTGGCCTTGGAAGCAGCAGTCTCCTGGAAGAGGGAGCCATTGTGCTTGAAGAAGGGTGCATACTTCCCTGTGTCAGCCCCAGGGTAGATCCTCCGGTATCCTCCCAAGTGGGAGTCCTCATATCGCTCCTGGTCCAGCATTGCTGCATGCGATGACTCAATTTGTTCTCGCCTGTGCGAAACAAGCTCAGGGTGAGTTAGAGGAGGGCTATGAGAATGTAAGTAGGGAAAGGAAGGCCGGCTCAGGCTCTGAGACACAACTGCTGGCTTCTCGGCCTCCTGGGCCCCTGCCCCCATAGGGAAGGCTGCCAAGATACGTGAGACTCATCTTTGGCCAGCCCCACATGTGTAGCCATGAAAATAGGCTTGATTGAGCAGCGCCTGTGGCTCAGTGAGTAGGGGCCTGGCCCCATAGACAGAGGGTGGCCGGGTCAAACCTGGCCCCAGCCGAACTGCAACAACAAAAACCTTGCTGGGTGTTGTGGCGGGTGCCTGTAGTCCCAGCTACTTGGGAAGCTGAGGCAAAAGAATCACCTAAGCCCAGGAGCTGGAGGTTGCTGTGAGCTATGTGATGCCATGGCACTCTACTGAGGGTGATAAAGTGAGACTCTGTCTCTACAAAAAAAAAAAGAAAATAGGTTTCATTTTCAGAAATACAATTTTCATCATAAGTATAGTGGAAGC
>CAUYON010056617.1:0-10969 GCA_963573935.1 Arctocebus calabarensis
GGCGGACACCTGTAGTCCTAGGTACTTGGGAGGCAGAGGCAAGAGACTCTCTTGAGCCCAGGAATTGGAGGTTGCTGTGAGCTGTGATGCCACAGCACTCTATCCAGGGTGACAGCTTGAGGCTCTGTCTCAAAAAAAAAAAAAAGTTGTCCAGGTGACTTATCCAAAAGAAATGGCAAGAGCTGGGCATCGTGGCTCATGCCTGTAATCCCAGCACTTTGGGAGGCTGAGATGGGAGGATTGTTTGAGGCCAAGAGCTCAAGACCAGCCTGGGCAACTAGTGAGACCTGGACTTAAAAAAAAAACACAAAACACTAGCCTATTGTCCCAATTCCTGAGGAGGCTGAGACAGGAAGAGCCCTGAGTCCAGGAGGTGGGGTATAGTTCATGGTGGTGAAGACCATCACTGCACCAGCAGAGTAGATTCTCGACCTCCACACAAGAAAGAACTGAAATACAGAGTCACACGTTAAGCAAAGAAATTCATTAAAGACAGAGTATAGAAAGTATGGTACATTCTCAAAGATGGACTGCTGCAATGAGAAATAGGGTCACAAGTGCCCATCAACCTATGAATGGATTAACAAACTGTGGCATATGTATACCACAGAGTACTATTCAGACATAAAAAGCATGGAGACTTTACATCTTTTGTGCTTACCTGGATGGAGTTGAAACATATTCTTTTTAGTAAAATATCACAAGAATATGGGGGGGAGGGAAGTATCCAGTGTACTGGCAGCAACTGTGGCTCAGTGAGTAGGGCACCGGCCCCATGTACCGAGGGTGGTGAGTTCAAACCCGGCCCCAGCTGAACTGCAACAAAAGAATAGCCAGGCATTCTGGCAGGCACCTGTAGTCCCAGCTACTCGGGAGGCTGAGACAAGAGAATTGCCTAAGCCCAGGAGCTAGAGGTTGCTGTGAGTTGTGAAGCCACAGCACTCTACCAAGGGTGACAAAGTGAGACTCTGTTTCTGAAAAAAAAAAAAAAGATAATAAAAGTATCCAGTGTACTCAATACTGATATGAAATCAATATATAAACAACTACAAGCCCACAAGCGAGGGAGAGGGGGGAGGGGCAGGGGACAGGATGGGGAGGGATTGGTGGGATCTCACCTGAAGTGCACAAGGTGAGGGTGCTCAGCACAGTCTGGGTAAAGGGCTCAACTACCACTTGAACTTTATCTCAGAAATGAAAATAATGTAACCTAAACGTTTATTTGATACCCTCATGTCAATCTGAAATAAAAAAAACAGAGTCCCTCAGTTAGGGTCTGTTCTGACTCCTATGATCATACCACTGCACTCCAGCCTGGACAACAGAGCAAGACCCTGTCTCAAAAAAAAAAAAAATGCTGGTAGGGAAGATGGAGAAAAGTGAATAGATGCTATTAATACTGATGAGGGAGATTAACCAGAATTTTGGTGATTTTGAGGGACATCGAAAGTGAAGGAAGTGACGGTTACTATAGAGTGAATATCTGTTCACGACTGCCCAAAAATCTTTTGAACACCCTCTTCATATTTTTTATAATTCCCCCACATTGTGAATCCTGCTTGCTTAAAGTAGAGTTAGAAGAAAAAATCTCAGCATCCCCCACCACCAAATGAGGGGATGTGACTAAGCTCCACTGGTTCTACAGACCCACAGAGGGTTTTAACTGGAGGCAAAACTATGCTGAAACCAGCTGGGTAGCTGGGGTCCATTTCCGAGGCAATGTCTTCTGGGTTCATTTTGGCAGCAAGAGATTCCTGACCACAAGCGTGAGACTGGTTCTGAATTAAGCAATAGTAACTCTCTTACTCCCTTTACATTGGTCTGGGTTTTGTTTCTGTGACTAGTAGCCCTTTCTTTTTCTTTTTCTTTTTTTTTCTTTTTTTTTTTTTTTTTAATTTATTTTGGTTTGGTATAGAAGATTAGGTTACATTGTTTGCATTTGTTAGGTAAAGTCCATATTGTGCCCCTCACCCAGGAGGTCTGCTCATATTCCCTCACACCAGGCCTGTTGGGTGGGAGGACACCAATCCCCCTCCCTCCTGCCCCAACTTGAGTTTAATTGTGCTTTTCTCTTGTGTTGAGGAATATTTATCTACAGGTTTCATATTGGTGTTGATTACATTGGTTTCTTGCTTTTCCATGCTTGTGAAACTTTACTAAATAGAATATTCTCCAACTCCATCCAGGTTAATAGCAAATAGCCCTTCCTTTTTAAACTTGCTTGAAACAATTTCATGACTGGCATCTGAGAAACTGACACAACTACTTTAACTATTTCTTGTTATATTTCCAAATAATGTCCGTATACTGCTCTTTCTTCATATACCAAAGAAGTTGACTTCATATCTTGAAAGTTGAGACTTCTGTAATCTTCAACTGCTGACTCAACACCATATTTATTTCCCCCTCTCAATATACTTATATAACAATTTTGGATAAATTAGTAATTAGTGTTAATTAGTATTGCATAAATATAACTAAACAAAATAGTGGAAATTATTATACTCTTGCATTTTTCTTTTTTGGGCGTTAACTGTCTTTTGCTTTCGTTATTTTTTTTTCTGAGACAGACTTTGTCATTCTTGGTAAAGAGCCATGGCATCATAACTCACAGCAGCCTCAAACTCTTAGCCTCAAGCAATCCTCTTGCCTGAGCCTCCCAAGTAGCTGGGACTACAGGCACCTGCCACAATGCCTGGCTGTTTTTAGAGATGTGATCTCACTCTTGGCTGGTATTGAACTCCTGAGCTCAGGCAATCCACCTGCCTTGGCCTCCCAGAGTGTTGGGATTACAAGGGTGAGCCCCCATGCCTGGCTTTGTTTTATTATTATTTACTTAATGTTTTTCATTCTCTCACACACACACACACACACACACACATATATATATATATATATTTTTTTTTTTTTTGAGACAGGATTTCTCTTTGTTACCCAAGCTAGTGCACTGCAACCTACAACTCCTGGGCTCGAGTGATTCTCTGCCTCAGCCTCCCCAGTAGCTGGGATTATAGGTCTGCATCACCATGACCAACTACTTTTTTATTTTTTGTAGAGATGAAGCTCTATTGTGCAGACTAGTCTCAAACTCCTGGTCTCAAATGGTCCCGCCTTGGCCTCCCATAGATCATTATTTCTAACGTGCACCTAATTATTAGAAAAGTATTGCACTAGGGCGGTGCCTGTGGCTCAGGGAGTAGGGCACCGGTGCCATATACCGAGGGTGGCAGGTTCGAATGAGGCCCTGGCCAAAACTGCAACAAAATAAAATAAAATAATAAAAAATAAAATTAAAAAAATAAAAAAGGAAAGAAAAGTAATGCACTAAAGGACAGTGGTGGTTTTTAAAAATGATGACTTTGCTGTGGGAAGTTTGCCCAGCTCTGTGCAAGCAAGCAACATTTGAACCCATGGGGCCCTTCTAAGCCTGTGCCAGCAACACAATGGGAGCAAAGCCAGGTTCTTGTGCAATTTGCAAAACCTTTAGTTTGCAGACTTGTTGGTATGGTGGCTTAATCATCAGCTTTGAGCATTTGATTATCTAATGTTTCAAACTGTTATGTTCTGATTTATATTCATCCCTGCAGTTTCCATTGACTTAATTGCACCTGCTATTGACTTAGTTTATTTGCCTTTGTTACTACAGTTTGAATTCTAGCTACATTCTTCCTAGAAATTAAATTGCTAGGTTTTTATGGCTGGCCATACTCTTACAACTTCTGTACAGACATTATAATCTTGGTCTTTGGGGACTTTGCTGTTTACCACATTTTAGAACTATTATAAGGTTTTCTTTCAGCAAACTTTAAGTAAAACTTTCCCAAGTAGCTTTTCCCAAGTTGAACACTCCTTTAGGGGTGTAGATGGGTGGAAGTAATTGCATTGTCAGGGGAGACTCTGGCTCCTGCTCAGCCTGATATGAGTGTGAACCCCTTTCTTTGATTGTCCTCACTGTCCCCCATATTGAACCTAAATTTTCAATGCCCCACCTGTTCTCACTTCTGTCTTGTCTGGTGTCAAGACCCACACAGCTGTTCCTCATGCTTTCCATTGTAACATTCCACACGGTGCTTGGTAAAAGCCTGATATAGATGACCTCTTTATGACAGAATTGCAACTACTCTTGCCATGCTTCAGTTGTTTTTGTAGCTCTTTTCTGGACTCCAAATTCTCCTGCTCAGTTTTAGCAAGCTGGCCTGGAGTTCTCTCACAAGGGTCTGGCTAACTTGTGAATTCACTAATAGTTAAAGGCCTTTGCGTTCAATACTAGCACTGGCTTATATTCATTGATTTTCATTTCCATTTTATTCTGAATGTGCAAACATCAGGGATTTGTGCTACCTTCAGTGTTTCTTTGAATGGTGATGCCTTTAAATGAGCCTGTGGTTATTGTGATGGGGTAACCCTGATAACACGAACCACATCAGGTATGTCATGAGTAGCTCAGAGTTGGCCTGGTCTGATCAGATGTTACTGAACATTTGGTGATCTTGAGATGCTAAAGCATTGGAAATGAGTGTCTAGAGCAGTGCTTCTCACCCTTCCTAATGCCGTGACCCTTTAATACAGTTCCTTGTGTTGTGCTGACTCCCAACCATAAAATTATTTTCTTTGCTACTTCATAATTGTAATTTTGCTACTGTTAGGAATCGTAATGTAAATATCTGATATGCAGGAGACCCCCTATGTCGCAACCCAGGTGGAGACCGCTGGTCTACAGCTGAGGAGAGAGGTGGGTCCAGACAAAACTATTTAGGAGGTATCTGGGTGGGAGATGTGGCCAAGCCTTTTGTCAACACCAAGATTACAGGTGGGCAGTGGCAAAAGAAAGCAGGATTGCAAGGAGTTAAAGACCAGTCATTTAGGAAGTTTGGCAGGAAGAAGCAAGACAGGGGATTTACTCAGGCAGTGCCAGGGAGAGGTAACAGTGAGAAAAGGGTGTTCTGAGTCTTCTAGGCAAAGGGAAATAAGACATTAGAGAAGAAGGTAGTTTGTTTACCTTCTGTTTATTCTGTATATTTTCAGAATTATTTAAAGAGAAAGTGTGAAGTTAGAGAAGATTCTGTTTATTTTCAGGATTATTTAAAAATAAGAACAGAGAGGTGCCTGTGGCTCAGGGAGTAGGGCACTGGCCCCATATACTGAGGGTGGCGGGTTCAAACTCAGCCCTGGCCAAACTGCAACAAAAAAATAGCCAGGCATTGTGGCGGGCGCCTATAGTTCCAGCTACTCAGGAGGCTGAGACACGAGAATCACCTAAGCCCAAGAGGTGGAGGTTGCTGGGAGCTGTAACGCCACGGCACTCTAACGAGGGCGACAAAGTGAGATTCTGTCTCTAAACAAATAAAAAAATAAAAAGTAAAATAAATAAAAATAAGAACAGTTCTGTCATGACTGCATAGATGATCACGGATCACGGATCTGTGCGAGACACGGATTGACAGTACACGCTGCAAGAGGTGAGGCTGCCTGTAGGTGCAGGATAGCCCTGAGCTCTTCTTGCAGAGTCCTTTTATTGAAAAGATACATAATGGGCAGAAAGATTACTAAGCAAAGGCGTGCAGGGGCTGCATGCTCATAGGTGCCACAAAAGTATGTACTCAAGGAAAGGATCTTCAAGGGTGGTAAGGAAATCATCTCCGAAATACTAAATGCAATTTTTCTCCACTAATCCTTCAAGGAACTGCCGTAAAATGCTTAATGTTTAACATTAGTCTTCCTACTACAGAACTGAACTTTGCTCTTCTAGGATTACTGAGTTAATTTGGTGGCTTGCCTTCCAAGTCACAGAAGATTTCCAGGCTTTCCAGGAGAATGTCTTGTTCTCAGTAATTCCTCAAATGAGTTATGATATTGTTGGCTGTTATAGTAAGTATTATGTTTAATCCTCTATACAGTTCTATTTATTTTATTAGTTAGAGCAGCACTAGTGAATAGAATTTTCCGTGATGATGGAACTATTCTATATTCGTGCTATCCAATATGATAGCAACTAGCCCCATGTGGCCATGGAAATTTAAATTTTAACTAAAATAAAATTAAGGGCCAGGTGTGGTGGCCCACTCCTGTAATCCTAGCACTCTGGGAGGCCAAGGTGGTTGGATTGCCTAAGCTCAAGAGTCTGAGACCAGTCTAAGCAAGAGGAAGACCCCCGTCTTTACTAAAAATACAAAGAAAACCAGCCAGGTGTTGTGGTAGGCACCTGTAGTCCCAGCTACTGGAGAGGCTGAGGCAGGAGAATCGCCTAAGCCCATGAGTTAGAGGTTGCTGTGAGGTGTGATGCCACAGCACTCTACTGAGGGTGATAAAGTCAGACTCTGTATCTAAAAAAATAAAAATAAAAATAAATAAGGAAAGAGAAAGTGTGAAGTTAGAGTTTAGGTGAAAAGGAGAGAAATTAAATATTTTTAAGTTGGCCGGCGCCTATGGCTCAGTCAGTAAGGCTCCGGCCCCATATACCAAGGGTGGTGGTTTCAAACCTGGCCCCGGCCGAGCTGCAACAAAAAAATAGCCGAGCATTGTGGCAAGTGCCTGTAGTCCCCGCTACTTGGGAGGCTGAGGCAGGAGAATTGCCTAAGCCCAGGAGTTGGAGGTTGCTGTGAGCTGTGACACCACAGCACTCGACTGAGGGCGATAAAGTGAGACTCTGTGTCTACAAAAAAAGAAAAAAAGATTTTTAGGTTGATTTACCTTGTCTTCTCTGTGAGGTAGAAGGTGAGGATATTTGCTTATCATAAGATTGGGAAAATGTTTGGGTAGGTGCATAAAATGAGCAGAAAAACTTGGGACAGACACTATAAAGAATGGCTTGGACATTTGCCATAGGATTTGGAAGGAATTTGTTTCAGACTAATCTGGTGACCCAGATGTTTCATAGAATGCGTCAGGTAAATTGAAATATGTATCTTATATTGTCTTGAAAAATATCCCAATTATAAGCCATGGGGTTCTGTTGATCTTCTCTTTGACCAAAGAATTAGGCTTTGAAAATTTAACTTGGACTTTTATCTTCTGCTGTAACTAACTAGGGTGCCCGTATAAGAGTAGAACTTTACCGAAATGCCTGAGCGACCTTCAGCCACTGAAATGCCTGAGTGAGTGTCAGCCATTCCCTTTCAAATCATTCATTCCGTCTGCAGAGCTGCCTCTGCGTCATTGATCAGGAGGGCTGGATGGCAACATCTGGCATAGCGAGCAGGGTATTCAGCTGGACTGAACCTGGTCGGACTGCCTACTGGACCTCCAATCACCGACCTTAAGGACCAGATCTAGCTGCCGATGAAGATGATGAAGCCTTAGAAAAAATCCCCCGCGATTTCTACTGGTCACTTCTGCAGCCGTGCTGGAATAGCCCTTCCTGAATCTGTAAAAACTAAAAAATTCATATCTAATTAGCATAGGGATACAAAAAAGTTGTGGGTTACTCAAAAACAAATTGACACAGAAATTCATAATAAGTTAGCTGATTTAGAACAAACAGTAGTTTTGTTAAGAGATCAATTATATAGTTTAGAAACGCAAATGAAATTAAAATGTGATTAGAATGTTTAAAAAAAAGAGAAGAACTTTAAAACTAGTTGAATAGATAAAATGCATCTTAAGAAAAGTCAGAATAGAGAATATTGAAGCTCATAATTCATATTTTGATGTCAGTTGAATTGTCAACACCACATGATGTTTAAACATAAAAGTACTTCTCATTAACATTGTACTTAACTTTGGAAAAAAACATAAATGTTCTTTTTGTGTATGTGATAGTCTTATAGTCTGTTGCTCCAGGCTAGAGTAACCTATCAGCCTAGCTCTGAGCAACCTCAAACTCGTGAGTTCAAGCAATCCTCTTGCTTCAGACTCCTGAGTAGCTGTGAGTATGGGTGTGAGACACTGTGCCTGGCTAATTTTTCTCTTTTTAGTATAGATGAGGTCTTGGTATTGCTCTGACTGGTCTCGAACTTCTGACTGCAAGGTATCCTCCCGGCTCAGCCTGGATTACAGGTGTGAGCCACTGTACTCTGCCCACAAATATTCTTTGTTGGAGAAATTATAAAATCTTGGAATTGAAACAGCTACACAATTTAATATTTGTGTACTTGTCCCCAGCTTCCTATTTTTCCTACTTCTTTGCTACCCAGCCTCTTAAAGAACACTTTTAGAAAAATTCATAATTTGGGGAGGGGCAAGATGGCTGACTGGAAGCAGCTTCCAACAGAGGCTCCTGTCCAAAAGGAAAGATAACCTCTAGAAACTGCCCAATTGAGCTGAAGACTGGGAGCCCAGCCAAGAGAGAGAGAAATGATAACTGTAGGTCTCTTCTGAGGCAAGCTGCAACTTCCAGAAACCAAGCTTTAGGCAGAAAAACTGAACTAAAATTTTCCGCCATTCTGAACTTCTAGGACTCCCTTCCCCCCATACCTGACGTACCAGAAGCCTGACCTCTGCTGAAACTGAGGGAGGAGGACTTGAGCAGGGCCCACCCTTCCTATCTGCCGGACCAGGCCACCTGCCAGGTAAGAGACTAGGGGCCCCACTGAGCCCCCGCCAGCCCCCAGGCCAGGGACACAGCAGGGACCCCTGCGCTGCTCCCATCTGTGCCCCACTGGGCCTAGGCCTGCCGCCTGCAGTGGCCAGGAACTCCGCCAGGATCCCCACAGGGTCTTGGCCAGTGCCAGCAGTGGCCAGGAACTCCACTCCACCGGGACCCCCACACGGCCCTGATTGGCACCCCACTGGACCTTGGCCCACCATCAGCAGTGGCCAGGAACTTTGCTGGGACTCGCGTGAGGCCCTGATTGGCAGCCTGCCACCAGCAGCGGACAGGAAGTCCTCGGGGACTCCCTCCTAGTGCCAATCTGTTCCCCACTGCCTCCGCCCGCCTGACTCAGATCCATGCCCCAGGCCCGCTGCCCACAGCAGCCAGGAACTCCAGTCCTTCAGGAATCCCGTGTGGCCCAATTGGCACCCTGCTGAACCTTGGCCCACCGCCAGTAGTGGCCAGGAACTCTGCCGGGACTCAAGCATGGCCTGATTGGCACTCCATTGGTACTTGCCCCACTGCCAGCAGCGACCAGGAAGTCTGCGGAGACTCCCCCATGGTGCTGATCTGTGCCCTGCCCGGCCTTGGCCTGCCACCCACTGGGACCCCGCCTGGCTCCGATCTGTGCCCCAGGCCCACCACCCTCTCTCCAGAGCCCTCCTCCCAGCCAGAGACTGCTGGAGGCACAGCTCCCTTTGCAAAGGCCACCAGGTGCCCCATCCCACACCCTGCTGCTTGATCTGGGCATGCCTCACTCCGGAGCTGCTCCTGCAGCCAGAACTCCCAGAGTGGGGCAGTCCCAGAGGAGCTACACAGGGTCACTCCCGACAAAGATCCAGGAACAACAGAGTGATCCTGCCGGGGTCTGATCTAGGAGAGAAACCTCCCCAACTCTGAGGATGGTCATAGGCAACAGTGAAAAATAATCATGAGGCAGAATCAACAGAAAAACTCTGGCAATATGAATAATCAGAGTAGATCAACTCCCCCAAGGAATGACAAGGTAGATACAGCACACGATCCCTTGCATAAGCAAATGGCTGAGATGTCAGAAATCGAATTCAGAGTCTGAATAGCAAATAAGATCAGTGGAATGGAGGAAAAGATGGAATTAGAATTTCAGGCAGTAATTCAAAAGATGACCCAAAGATGTCTCAAGAATTAAACGAATTCAAAGACCAAATGACCAAAGATTTTGACACATTAAGACAAGAAGTTGCAGCCCTCAAAGATCTGAGAAATACAGTAGAATCCCTCAGTAGCAGAATGGAGCAAGCAGAAGAAAGGATTTCTAACATGGAAGACAAAGCTTTCGAACGCTCCCAAACTTCCAAAGAGGAAGAGAAATGGAAGGCAAAAATGGATCATTCTCTCAGACAGTTCTGGGATAACTCAAAGAAAACCAATATTTGCCTTTTAGGGATACCTGAAAATGATGAAGTGGCACCACAAGGCACAGAGTCTCTTCTTTATGAGATTATGAAAGAGAACTTTCCAGACATGCCAAGAGATTCTGAAATTCAGATAGCAGACAGTTTCAGAACCCCAGCACTCAACCCGAAGAAGACATCCCCCAGGCACATCATAATTAACTTCACTAAAGCTAATATGAAGGAGAAAATTCTGAAAGCAGCCACACATAAGAAATCCATTACCTACAAGGGGAAGAATATTAGAATAACTGCAGATCTCTCTGATCAAACCTTTCAAGCTAGAAGAGAATGGTCATCACCATTTAATCTCCTAGAACAAAAGAACTTTCAACCCAGGATCCCATACCCAGCTAAACTGAGTTTCATTTATGATGGAGAAATTAAATACTTTGACGACATCCACATGTTGAAGAAATTTGCTATAACTAAACCAGCTCTCCAGAATATTCTCAGACCTATCCTCCATAATGACCGGCGTAATCCTCTACCACAAAAGTAAATTCACCCAGAAACTTTTTATCAAATTTCAACTTCTACAGTGATGAAAGGATTAAAAATATCCACTTTCTGAAGATTTATCATTGTTTTCAATTAATGTGAATGGTTTAAATTGTCCTCTAAAGAGGCATAGGTTGGCTGACTGGATACAAAAACTCAGGCCAGATATCCGCTGCATACAAGAATCTCATCTTACCATAAAAGATAAATTTAGACTCAAGGTGAAGGGATGGTCATCTATATTCCAGGCAAATGGAAAACAGAAAGAAACAGGTGTTGCAATCTTATTTGAAGATACAATAGGCTTTAAACCAACCAAAGTAAAGAAGGATAAAGACGGACATTTCATATTTGTTAAAGGCACTACTCAATATGATGAGATTTCAATTATTAACATTTAAGCATCCAACCAGAATGCACCTCAGTTTATAAGAAAAACTCTAATAGACATGAGCAACTTGATTTCCTCCAGCTCCATAGTAGTTGGAGATTTTAATACTCCTTT
>CAUYON010056618.1:0-23540 GCA_963573935.1 Arctocebus calabarensis
TCCCAGCTACTCGGGAGGCTGAGGCAAGAGAATCGCTTAAGCCCAAGAGCTGGAGGTTGCTGTGAGCAGTGTGACGCCACGGCACTCTACCCAGGGCGATAAAGTGAGACTCTGTCTCTACAAAAAAAAAAAAAAGAGAGATTTATAATATTAACTAATAATAAAATAATTTTTATAATGATATACTGTAATAAAAGTTATACAAATATGATTTCTCTCTCTCTCTCTCTCCTTCTCTCCCAAATAAATCTTTTGTACTATACCACACATAACAGAAACCACAAAAAGCAAAACTACAGATAAGGGGTACTATTGTATTTCTTTAAATAAACTTTCTGCCCTTTGCTTTTTCTTCTTTCTGAGACTCCCCTAGTGCATGTATTTTTTCTCCTGATGGTGTACCGTGAATTGCATAAGCTTTCGTTATTCCTTCTAATTTCTTCTTCTCTGAATTAAAATTTTTATTTTTTTATTTTTTTGATTGAAACAAATGACAAATTTTATTACATGAGCTCATTTTCGTGACCAAGCACAAGGATAATGAAATATATTTCCCATGCAAAATACTATATGCATTAAATAATATACAGTGGTAATAATGCAGTGTAGGTTTCCTGGGAAGTAGACTCTGTGATCGAAATATACATGCAGGAAGTATATTTATTGGGCAGTGATGTCTAGATGAGGACCAGTGAGAGTGGAAGAATGAAGCAGCATAGACAGAGCAAGAAGTTAAACTCTATCGAAGTCCTGACAAATAATCTCCGTTGATCCCTTGAGGAACCTCTGAAGTTGGGAAAGTCCCTCAAAGATGTCCGAATTGAGGCAATGGCCAGTCTTTGGATATCTGCCACCCCGCAAACATGAACCTTGAATGAGACGACTCTTTAGCCAGGGGTAGTTTCCAGAGAAGAACTCAGCAGAGAGCAGCCCACTACCAATAGTCCCAGCAGCTGAGGGAGGGGGACTTTCAGTCTCAAAAGGGTTGGGGGATTTGTGAGAATCTGGGAAGCACATCATAGCATCAACTACGGATGAGCAAAAGGAACAATACATATTTCATAATTCACAACAAAGTTCTACACAATTCCAGATACAAGTAAACTTGAAATTATGAAAGGATAAAATTCTAGCAAGAAAACGAAGAAGCCACCTGAAATGCCAGCCATTGGAATTATGGAAACTTTGATAGTAAGAGAGAAGAAACAACCTCCCCCCCCCCAAAAAAAAGACCTCTAAATAGTGAGGAGAATTATTTCTGGAAATACTCATTTTTTTCCAAAGTCTCAAAAAATAGACAACTAATATTTATAAATAAAAATACAAGATAATTTCAAAAAAAAGATCATGCCAAATCCTACAGACAATAGGAAAAAAAGAAATCCTTCAAATTCATTCTACTTCATCTTGATATACCTGATTAAAACTGGGAAAAATATATTGTTATAAAGGGAAATTGCAACCATATTTCACTTATAAATGAGGATGCCATATCCTAAACAACATATTAACAACTTGAATTGAAAGTTATTATTTAAAAAATGTACTTTGGTCAAAATTAAATCCAACTTATGTGAGAATTAGTCACTATTTTCTTTTCTTGACTTAAAATTTTTAAATAACCTGAGTTCACAAATTCTTTCCTCTGCTTGATCAAGGATAAAGTTGAAACTCTACTGCACTTTTCATTTCATTGAATGAATTCTTTAATTCCAAAATTATGATTGTTGTTTTTTTTTATGAATTCTGTTTGTTGACCTACTCATTTTGTCCATATATCATTTTACTAATATCACTGAGTTGTCTATGTTCTCTTGTAGCTTACAATACTTATTTTAATTCTTTGTTAATTTCTCCCCATTGATTACTGGGAAACTGTGTATTTCAAAATCTTTCACTGTGTCCTCACATCAGTAAACTTCAGTCTTTACTAACTTTGAAGGAAACACATCCACCAGTCAGCCTTGCTAGGGCTTCTGAAGCTATCTGAGCTTTTCTTTCTATGCATTCACTCTACCCTTCTTGGGGAAGAAGGAGGAATTCTTAAAATTGCATGCCTCCTCTTAATCCTACAAAAGTGGCTTGAGTCCTGTGAGCCTCCTCTTTGCTTTCCTTAAGGCAGTGCTCTTAAATGTTCAATTTTGCATGCCCTCTCTCAATCCCACAGAGTTGAACCTGTTGATTTAATGTACTCATAAGCTGTGTGCAAGGACTTACACTCTTTGGGGGGCACATGCAAGGAGCAGACCATGGGGAGGAAGTATCCCAGCTGGCTCATGACATGGCCTCCTGATGGAGTCTGTGAAGTGGTTAATAGGATATTAATAGGATAGAAGCCCTTTACTGAGTTTGAGCCCTTGCCTTTATTTTGTGCTAAACCTCTTGCAGCCACTCAGCCATGCTAATCCTCTCAGTGTACTGGTTAGGATAAAAGAAAGATGGGTCTCTTGGGAAGTGTCCCACATAACTGGAGCATCCAGGCACTCACTCACCATGCCCTACTTTCCCCCATGAGGGATTTCATGGGTGGTCCCCTTTGACACCAATCTGTGCTTCCTTGGGGGCAGAGCGATGCAGATAAATGAGAAAATGCTTTTCTTACTCTATTCAATGCATCCATTCTCAATTTTTTTTTCCCCAGCAATGCATTGAAACTTCCTCACTGAGCTATCAGCCTCCTACAAAGGCACTCTTTATCCATGGATGACTGTCAAAATCAGTGCACTGTGGGGAGATGACAGTGGAAAACTCCCATTCCACCATCTTCCACTCCTGTCCATGGATTTTTATAATTCATACCAAGTACTTCAAGAAGGTCTTAATGAACTAAAACTGTATTTTGATATTCAGATAGTGGAATTTTTGCATAAATAAACATGCTTCTGAGATCTTGTTATTATCATTTCTACTCTTTTACTTCCCAAAGTGCATCCTTTGGACAATTAGTTCTATAGAATATCCCACCGAGTAATGAAAACAAATTTGGTCTTATGACTAAATATTTGGAAGAGGTTGATTAAACATAAATCAATAGGTTTCTTTAAGAATGTAATATACCAATGAATGATGTGAATTTGTAAGAAATTGGGATTTTTCTCAACTTATTTAACTTATTTGACTATAGTGTCCCTTCCTTCCTTCTTAGGCTCCTAAGACTAAAGTTCAATAGAGACACATTATGTGGGAAATACTTTATCCAAGTCTCTACAATTTTGTAACTATTGTATGAAAACTGAGGAATATAGTTAAGTAGCTAACTGTTTTCAGCTATGTATGCTTATAGTTCTAGAGATATCTAAAATTGTTTTACTACCTCTATGCATTCCAGTTGCATAGAAAATCATGGGCATATATTTGTAGAAACATTAAGGCAGCCCAATACTTGTAGGTACTAATTTATGATTATTCCATACTGTTTTGATTTGTTATTTAATATAATCTATGTGTGAAATACAAGAAAGAATTTTTATTAGGTCCTGAACATATGAGAAGTCAAGTTTCTTCATACATTGGGTCCTGTGTACAAGTAATTAAGACAGTATGATATGTTGGTGAGTGAGTGGTGGTAACTGTTGAGGGACTGCATGAAGTAGGATCTGTTTTAAGAGCCTTCTTAAGAGTATTAATGTTTTTAATGTGTATGAAAACCTTGAAAAATAAATACTAGCGCTTTCTCCCTGTATAAACAGAAATATACAGGAAAGTTAAGTAATTCTTCCAAGTTCAACTAACTAATAAATTGGTGTGGCAGAATTTGAGCTCATGCACTCATCTCCAGAGCTTGTGCATTTAAGCATCACAGTAAACTCTCTTTAAACATTACCCTTAGAAATAAAATCACTTTGAAATTTCTATCTTTGCTACTTAAAATAGGTATAATGACTCAAATATGTAAGTGACTTCCACAATAGCAGATTGAAAGAAATCCATTTACTCTCACCTTGGTAATAAAGAAATAGTCAAACCTTAAAACTCAAATTACTTTTCTCTTTATATTAAAATCAACTCTGATGTGTAGCTGGTTTTAATCAAAACCAATGAAAAATCATATAGAAAATGCTAGCAGGAGGTACCATTTTGATTTTATAGGAGACTTAATAGAAATGAAAATCTTAGTGTAAGGCAAAGGTACGTGGCTAATTTTTGTCACTTTGTTCATCCAGCATAGGTGACCTGTCCTAAAGGAGTATCACAAACATAAACAATAACAACAAAAAATAGATAAAATAGTGGCAGTTAACCTAAAATTTACTGGTCTCTAAGCTATACCATTTAATTATTTCTGAGAAGGAAACTAAAAATGAGTAACATTTATTAGTGGATTATTTTTAGCATTGAAATGATCCCCAAAGGGTTTCAGAGAGAAGTTGTGGTTTAACCTTGGGATGTATTTCATTAGCATGTCTATGGACAGAGCTCCTTTACAGTGCTGATTAAAACTATAATTTTGAAAGAGAAAATCAGGTTAGATGTGCTCTATTTAATTAGATCAATCTCCTATATATGGGTAATCTCAAATTTTGATAACACTTGATGAAGTCTTAGCAATAAAAATAATACTAAGAGTACATAATCCAAGTTTAATAATACCCCAAAATTACAAGTTCTTTCCCAAGAACATTATCTAATTTCATCTTCTTGACAATATCCTTGGAAACCAGGCAATTGACTCATCTGACTCTCCATATTTCATAGAAGATCTGAATCAGAACAATACCTTAGTGACGTTCACAGTGATGTCATGTGGATTGTCTGTAGAGTCTTTGGTCATGACTGAAGGTCACAGTGATGCCCGTGTGGATTGCCTGTATAGTCCTTGGTTCTGACTGAAGTTCACAGTGATGCCATGTAGATCGTCTGTAGAGTCTGGTTCTGAATGAAGGTCACAGTGATGCCCGTGTGGACAGCCTGTATAGTTCTTGGTTCTGACTGAAGGTCACAATGATGCCATGTGGACAGCCTGTAGGGTCTTTGGTTCTGACTGAAGGTCACAGTGATGCCGTGTGGACAGCCTGTAGGGTCTTTGGTTCTGACTGAAGGTCACAGTGATGCCATGTGGACAGCCTGTGGGGTCTTTGGTTCTGACTGAAGGTCACAGCGATGCCCGTGTGGATTGTCTATAGAGTCTTTAGTTCTGACTAAAGGTCACAGTGGTGCTGGTGTGGACAGCCTGTAGAGTATTTGGTTCTGTTTTTTCTTTAAATTCCATTTCTTCAAGTGACAAATGGAGAGATAAATAAAGCATTTTCTGTGTTCTCTTTCCATAATTTAACAATGATTTATTTGTCTACTGACTTGTTTGCTTATCCTTCTCTGCCTTAGATAAAGAACTTAAGGATGTTATTGAAATAATAAAGTTTCTACTGTAGTCACAGAATGAGGTTGTAGACATTCTAAGTTCTGTAGTTTCAGAATAGTATTTTGCATTGCATTATTTACTTTAAACATAATGACATGTGTATCAGGTTTTAAAAAGTAATACCTTTAGGGTTGACTTAAAAAAAAAAAACGGGAACATAACCTCTTGTTTCTTTGATATTTTTATTTACTTTAGGGTTTGTATAATAATCTGATGTAACTACCAAGCACCCTGGTAACAAAAACCAAAACTACTCTAGGCATTTTAAGTAGTAGTGGGTTCAGTATGGGGAATTCAGTATTTACTATGTTCTTGGAAAAAACCAACAAGCATGGTTCCTAGGCTGGGCCTCCATGAAATGCTCCTAAAATAGCACAAAACTCACTACTCTGCCCCTAGCCCTGGGACTACAGAGTAGGAGAGCCCATCCCAGAACACCGCTCGGGGACCATGGAGCTGGAATCGTGGGCCCATTGCAGCTGCCACTTCCATGGCTGCCCCTGGACACAGGAAGACGGAAAGAGGCTCCTAGAATGCTCTTGGAGAGGAATACGTGATCTTCAAAACCCTCATTGCCAAGAGCACATACCTAAAGAGAACAAGAAGGCACATTGTTTCATTTCCACCTTCTAATCTATTTGACAAAACCCAATTCTCACCTAGAACTCTTCCTATAAAATTTTTAAGTATTCCAACTTCTGTAGTACAGAGAAACACAATAAAAACAGAATGAAGGAGAGACACTTTATAATATAGAGGTATAAATTATAGAATATAGAATTATAGAATTAAATGTTTAGCTATGCTTAGCTTTAAATTGTGTTTTAACAATTCTAAGACACCACCAGTTATATAATATATCATTATTTTATGTAGTTCTAAAAAAGAAAAAATGTTGTCCATTAAATCATGAAATAGTATTAAAATGGCTTGAGCTGTAAAATCCTGCCCATTTTAGAGATGTTAATATGTGAAAAGGTGTACTTGTTAAAATCAATGAAATACAGTATATATGTCATGTTAGATTGTAAGGGTATAGATAGTCTTTTTATGAAGGTTTGTACATCTATATCTGTAAGGGTATAGAAAGTCTTTTTATGAAGGTCTGTAAAATAGCAGTCTGCTATTTTAAAGAAACAGTGAAAGGTTTAAATAAATTAGCATTTTCTTTTTACTTGATATGCTAATGTGTACAGAGAAAAAAGCAAAAGGATAACACAATGGGGGACAACTAGAAGAGATAGTTAATAGTTTACCAATATATCAATAATTTATTAAGTTAAATAGCAAGAAAATATTTATATTTCTCTAGGTCATGAATACACATTGTATTGAATCAAAAAAGCCCCCAATTAGCTGAGGTAACCTTACATAAGAAGGACACAGCAGGAAACATCACCTTACCAGACTTCAAGCTATACACCACAAAGATACACAGCAATCAAATCAGCATGGGTCTGGCACAAAAACAGGGACCAGAGCAGTGGATCAGGACACATAACCCAGAGACGAAACCATTCTCATACTCCTATCTGATTAAAAGGTACTGGGAAACTGGATAGCCACAGAAGAAAGACTGAAACAGGATCCACACCTCTCCCTACTCACAAAAATTAATTCACAATGGATAAAAGACTTAAACCAAAGGCAGGACACTGTACAAATTCCAGAAGAAAATGTTGGAAAAATTCTTATGAATATCAGCCTCAGGAAAGGTTTTATGAACACTTCAAAAGCAATCCCAGCAATGACAAAAATAAACAAGTGGGATCTGATTGAATTAAAAAGGTTCTGCATAGCCAAGGACACAATCAACAGAGTAAACACACACCACACAGAATGAAGAAAATATTTTCATGCTATACATCTAATAAAGGACTAATGATCAGATGCTACAAAGAATTCTAGCAAATTAGAAAGGAAAAAGCAAAACAGTCCAATAAAAAGTGGCCAAAAGACAGGAATAGAAACTTCTCAAAGGAAGATAGCTTAATGGTCAATAACCAAATAAAGAAATGCTCAACATCTTGAATCATTAGGGAAATGTAAATCCAGAGTACAATGAGATATCACCTCTCTAGAGAGAATGGTTCTTATCAAAAATTCCCAAACAACCAACCCTGGCATCAGTGTGCAGAGAAAGGATCCCTTACACCCTCTATAGAACATTGTACAGAGATACCTCCTAAAACTTAAAGTAGTCCTACCATTTGATCTAGCAATCCCAATTCTGAGTATAAGCCAAAAGAAAAAAAAATTTTTTAAAGGTCATTTTGTAAAAAGGACCCCTGCACTCAAAGGTTTACAGTAACACAATTGCAAAGACATGGAACCAGCCCAAGTGCCCACCCACACACCAGTGAATTAACAAAATGTGCCGTGTGCACACATGCACTACTACTCAGCGCTGAAAGAAAAATAGTGATCTAGTATCTTTTAAGACAACCTGGATGAAACAGGAAACCATTATAAGTGAAACATCACAAAGGGAGAGTAACAAACACGTGTAACCAATACTATAGTGGAACTGATAGAGCAGAATGGAGTAACAGACACATGTACCCAACACCTCACTGGAACTGATAGACCAGAACGGAGTAACAAACACTTGTACCCAACACCTCACTGGAACCAATAGAGCAGAACAGAGTAACAGACACATGTACCCAACTCCTCACTGGAACTGATGGACCAGAACGGAGTAACAAACACTTGTACCCAACTCCTCACTGGAACTGATAGACCAGAACAGAGTAACAAACACTTGTACCCAACTCCTCACTGGAACGGATAGAGCAGAATGGAGTAACAAACACTTGTACCCAACACCTCACTGGAACCAATAGAGCAGAACGGAGTAACAGACACTTGTACCCAACTCCTCACTGGAACGGATAGAGCAGAACGGAGTAACAAACACTTATACCCAACTCCTCACTGGAACTGATAGACCAGAGCGGAGTAACAAACACTTGTACCCAACTCCTCACTGGAACGGATAGAGCAGAACGGAGTAACAAACACTTGTACCCAACACCAGACTGGACTGATAGACCAGAACGGAGTAACAAATGCTTGTACCCAACCCCTCACTGGAAGTGATAGAGCAGAACAGAGTAACAAACACTTGTACCCAACTCCTCACTGGAACTGATAGAGCAGAACAGAGTAACAGACACTGGTACCCAACACCTCACTGGAACTGTTAGACCTCCACTAAGTGCACATACATCTCAAATGAATATCAAGCTGTGGGGAAGGAGGAAGAGATGGGCACATTCCTGCCTAATGGGTCAGTGCATATCATTTAGGTGAAGGCCACACTTAAAACTTTCACTGAATCTGTACAAAAATGAAGTATGTACACAAAACATGTGTATCCCTAAATATTCTGAAATTTTAAACAATCTCTAAAAGGAATAAAATACATTGAAAATTTCCTCATTAATAAGTTCTGATCTTGTTGAGAAGTGGATAAAGAGGTTTTATAAGTGATTTTAAGATACATCAAATTAAGCCATGAAGAATGACCATATTCTCTCAACTTGAACCAACTATGATTACTACAGAGGGTCGTCCTTCACCCTGACAGGGCCGGTGCCTTCAAGGAGGGGAGAGGGCAGTAAAACACCAGGAACGTGCGCAGAAGTTTAACTTGTTTGCTGTGAGCCAACTGGAGCCTGTAAGACACCAGCACCCTCGGCGCTGCCGGGTCCAAAGGGAGACTGCCGTCCCCACGCAGGGCACCACCGTGAGGGCTGGTCGGGTGAAGCTGCAAGAGAAGAACGATCAGCCACAGTGCCGAGGAAACAGAAGGCCAATGGTCCACAATCAGGGTCTGAGGCCAACGTTTGCCGAGTGTCTCCTCTGCACCAGGTATCGTCCCAGGTGCTGTTAGCAGAGGCAGGAATCATCAGGTCACGTAAGGTTAGAAAAGAAGTATTCAGGGATCAAAATTCTCGGAACAATGTGTGTTAGCAGACATCCAAAATTATTTGGAGGTCTCAATTATCTCACTTGTCTTAAGTTGTCAAATGAAACTGCTGATCTGAGATCGGAACTTAGGGATCTGTTCCCTGAGTTGCTTGAGGGCTGGACGTGCCCTGCCATCACCTGCAAGCCCAAGTGTGTTGTTCTATTCACAGGAGTAATCTGTTCCACAATTCCAACCTCAAAATGTCTAGAAAAGTTGGGCTGCGATATTTATGGTTCATAATATATTTTGCTGTCAGTTCAAAGATTGCAGATGTCATTTGCCAACAACTTGCTTATTTGATTTATGGAATAATTAACTGTGTGTAAGATAACCAGTGTGCTGAAGACTGGCAGCTGTAATCAATAGACCCTGGCAGCAAAACAAACAAAAAAAAACTTTATGAAATTGCAAATGCAGGACTTCCAAATGGGTGTCTCTCCAATAGCTCTACTCCTTCACAGCTTGTTCTTCAGGCGCAGGCGAGGGCTGTAATATAACAGCGACCCTTCACAGGCAGTGCCCGAGTTACAAACATCAGCCTGATGTACGACTTGCACTTATGAACAGAGGCTGTTACAGGTAATAGGCAAATGGACCTGTTCTAACTTACGTACACATTCAACTTAACAAGAAACCTATCTCGCTACGCAGGGACTGCCTATACGTTCCTTTAGTGTTCCGTCATTTACAAAGTGATTTCGAATGTGCTGTGTTATGGGGACACCACAGCACTCTTGAAGTGAACACAGAGAGGATATCGTCACCTGTGCTGAGGGTTGAGGAAACAAACCCTGTCTCGCCCAAGCCCACATAGTGTCCAAGCTGAAGGCAGCCCAGGTACAAGCGCTCCCACATCTGATGTGCTGCAGGACGCAAGGATAGCCCGCCTCAGACACCTGCCTGTCACGCAAGGCCTGTGCAGACACATCTAGCAGTCTACAGGAACCTCACCTATAAAAGGGAACAATACAATCTCCATTGCAAATTTTTTATGAGGAATAAATGAAATAAAATATAAGAAAATTTCTGGCTCAGCACCTGTAGCACAGTGGTTATGGCGCCAGCCACATACATTGAGGCTGGCGGGTTTGAACCCAGCCCGGGGCCTCCTAAAAAACAATGACAACTGCAACAAAAAAATAGCCAGCATTGTGATGGGTGACTGTAGTCCCAGCTACTTGGGAGGCTGAGGCAAGAGAATCGCTTAAGCCCAAGAGTTTGAGGTTGCTGTGAGCTGTGATGCCACAGCTCTCTACCAAAGACAACATAGGGAGACTCTGTCTCAAAAAAAAAAAAAGAAAGAAAATTTCTGTCTCCTGGTGCCTGGAACTCAGGAGTCACCTAAAACATTAGCTTCTGTCTGCTTTCTGAGCACTGTCTGCTGGCCCCGCCCAGGCCCACCATCCTTTCCCTGCCCACTGCCTCCTGAGTTACCTGGGTGCTCAGTTCATAAGGAAAGATCAGACGGCCTGAAAGCATCCTTTCTGACTTTTAATAAAACCTTTTGGCAATAGCCTGGAAAGATTCACCCCAGAAGAAATTGTGTTTCAAATACAAATAAAACAGTATTTTAGCCACGTTCACACTTTAATAACAATACATGAAACGTGGCGTTTTGATCACCACTGGTGCAGTGGCTGGGATGTGCCTGCAGGTCGGCCTGCAGGAGCCCAGGCACAGGGACGGCACATTCCAGTCCCCGGCTCCACCTGCTTACCTTACCGGAGCGTGGAGCGCGGCTTCCTCGCCTGTCAGCCCCAACACACTGCTAGGAATTACAGTTTTTATATCCGTACAAACGAGCAACTGTCTTAATTATGGTAATAACTCATGTTCAAAATAAGAACGGTGCTTTTCTTATTAATGGAAAACTCGCCCAATCAGACGGCGACAAGTGCTTCCCTGGCCTTGCTTCTGGCTGCAAATTGCTGAGCCTTTATTAGAATGAGATCTCGAGTTGTCACGGTATCTACCTCTCCAGGCTGGATTACTCGCTACCGAATCCAGCTGGACAGTGGGTGTTTGTGTCGGTCTGTGTGTGGGAATCCTGGAAGGGGCAGCGAGGGGGCGTGCTGGGGGCGTTCACCGTGGAGCCACGCAGCAGAGCGCACCGCACGGCTCAGGTGCCCCAGAGTGACTGTTCTCCTGAGCTCGTCTCGTCACCATCAGGAGCACTGCCGGAGCACAGCCTCTGAGTGTGTGACTTCCTCTCTAGGCTACGCACTGTGACCGCGGACTCAGGGGCAGTTTCCACATCGCTCTCCTAACATCAGATCCTGTACTAACTAAGCTGGTCCGCTTCCCCTCAGACACCCACAAATACCGGTCCTTCTGATCACCTCTCCAGGGAGTGTGGCTTGCTCTGATCAATTTAATCAAAAATAGCGACTACAATAAATCCAGGGCCAGTAAACTCTGCTACTGAGACAGGAAGCCCAGTGTTTTAGGGAAACAACAGAGTTCAGCCAACTGAGCAGTGACTTCTCCATGATTTCATGCCCTGTATAAGCATGTTGAATGGCCTCAGATATTGCATTGTTTTGAATCAGGTACAAAAAAGGGATAATTAATCTAAAAGAGAAATGGGATGTGGGTATAAAATGTATGAATTACTTTAAAGCAATTTAGAGTGGATTCTATTTTAGCAAATGCATAATTAACATCTCCCAGTTAATGGATCTGTTCCAAGGAGTGTTGATAGAAAGACAAAACAGACACGGCCAATGATGGCCGTGGAGCTTGCTGCCTGCGTGGGAATGGCGTTTTCAGTTCTTAACTTTACAGGTTAAGAACACCCAACTTTTACTGGAACTATCATAGAAGAAAGAAAACCAGATGTTAGTTGTCCAGAGGACGTTTCCTGATGAGCCCTGTCACTCAGCACTTGGAGTTTCTGAGGGTTTAGGCCAGCATCATGGGAGATACCTCGTTGCAGCCTGAAAAGGAGAAAATATTCTGTTCGACATACTATCTTCTTTTTCCGTTTTTGTCCTTAAAAGTTGCATCATGGATCCACCTCCAAAATATGTCTCAAAAAACACAGTTTCCTGCCTTACATTTTTTGCCCAGATGTCAGCTACCATTCTAATGTTCATGGCTTTGCTGTGTGCTCAACACAAGGTGTTTGGGCTCTTGGTATGTCCAGAACACCTTTTGTTCAGCACTCAACCAGATAGAGCTGAAATACATTTTTTTCTTTGTTAAACATATAACATACTGTTTTATTTTATCTGCACAAAATAGTAAAGGGATTGTAAGTGTTTGTTATAAAGAAATGTTAGTGTCTTTTTTTCTTCCTCACTAAAGATTATTTTCATTTAAAGGGTCTTATGTATTTTTTCCTAACTCAGAATACTCCTAGTGAGTTAAACCTGCCTGTCCTTTATACTGAGCAAAAGTCCCACATAAATACAATCATGGGGGGTGGGAGAGGGTAAGAGATGGCAAGTACAAGGGAAAGATGTAGAGTTTAGAGTTCAAAATTAAAGGATAAAAACTCCTTTGTCAGATAATTTCTATGTCTCCCCATTAGGCTTCCTTCTTAATAAGACAGGTGCAAGACAATACATCTCACATTTCCCAGCTCTAATTATCTGCAATTTAAGGAAAATTATCTGAAATATTATGTCCAATCCTATTGACAGAGGTGAATGAGGAGATAAAAAGGAGTATCCTCATTCCCCAAGGCCCCAGGAGTCCCAGAAGACCATGTCAGATGTAGTGTTTATGAAATAAGCCGCATGGAGGGCCCTGGGAGAAAGAAAGGGGGAAAAAAATCCAGTGAGAAATCAGACAAAGGAAGGGATTTTGTTCATTTGTAGGAATTGGAAAATACCTCATGAAGGAGGTGATTTTGAACTGACCTTGAAGACAGGTAAATATTCTATTGATGGGACTGCAGACATATCAAAGAAGGAAGGAAGCAGGAAGGGCAATGTCAAGGTGACAGGAAAGAGTGTGCCATACTGATGGTGCCCTAGACAGGTGCATGGGGCAGAGCACCACGCGGAGAGTAGTGAGGTGAGAGCTGGAAGGGAAAGTTGGGCTGGAGACTGAAGTTCCCTTGAACACCTGAGTCAGAAGGATGCATTAGATTTGGAAAAGGAAAGCCACTGAGAGTTGTGAGGAGGCAGTGACCATCTGAACTATGTTTAAGAAAGATGTGTCTGGTGGTGAGGTATTTGAAGGAAATGGAGAGGGAAGACCCTGGATAAATTAGGAAGCTACCTCTTCAAAAAGCAATTAAGTAGGACCTGAAGAGAGACAGGAAGCCCAGTGAAGAGGAGGTAGCCACCTGCTTTCTCTGCATCACAACCGTGTACCATTTTGTTGTGACTGGCAAAGCCATGTCTTTATTTATAGAAATAAGATGATTGCCCATCATGGAATAGTTCAGATGTAGATCAGTTAGTTGTGTTGATGAATTTCCTACAAAGCCCTGTTCCCTCATTGGAATTTAATATCTACTACCAAAAACAATTGTTATAAAGTAAATCTTCTCTTACTGTGGGAAGTACAATGAAGTGGGGGCTGGGCTGGGGAAAGACAGAAAATGAAGTGCTTCAAGGGTTTGTCCTTTAATTAGCTCTGGTGGGTCCTGTTCTGCATTTACGGAATATCCATGCAGCACAGTACAGGCAATAAGAACAAATCAATGAAGGTCATCAGGGCCCTTAAAGAGCGCACGGTGGAAAGGGAAGATTTCTGACTTCAGTGGAGGATGGCGGGCCTGGCCTGACTGATTCATTCAAAGCACACTTGCCCACTAGAACAGTTAGGAAAGTTCAGAAGCAAAAGTACGTTTATTTTAGGAGAAGATTCTTCTGTGGGCACTTTTATTTATCCATGTTTTGGATGAGGAGGGTTCATTTTGTTTCCTAAAAAGGCCATCAACATGGGAGTTATTGCTGTGGCAGAAAGGGCAGGACTTGCAAGGTGAGAAGACCCCGAGAAGACCCATTCGAAGTGAGAAAGGACGTCCCCGTGGCTGTGCCCATCTCCTCCACCCACTGCCAAGCAGCTCTCACCTCCGATTCACTTTCCCTGTGTGCGCTGTTCCACGGACACAGTTGGCAGTGGGTGAAAGAAAGGAAAAGAAGGAGTCGTTTCAGGGAAGGGCCCTACATTCAAGTGCCAGGAATTCAGGCCAAACACAGGAGTTAGAAGAGCCAAAGCACCTCTTATCCTGTCATTAAAATCCTCTTCCTCTTTTAATGAAATCCCCTGTCCTTAACGTCAAACCCTGTCCTTTCCATGAAGAGTTCGAAAGACTGGTTGCGTTGCCAGAGTCTTGAGCCTTCTTCATCTCTTTTTTTCAGTTGTCAATGTAAATTAGAATCCTGATCTTAACTTTTCCCACATGGACTTAATACCGCGATTCCCTTAAGTTCTCCATGTTCTTTTGTGGCTATTTTAGTCCAAGAAACATATGTATGTTTTATTTGTCTTTATTATTCCTGCCTTACCTCCTGCAGCACCATGCTAAAATCTATTACTGTACACAGAGTTTCTCAGCCTTAGATCTACATTAGAATAATTGGGGGACCTTTTAAAACTCTTACTGCATAGGTTGTAAAAAGACCAATTAATTCAGAATCTCTGCAGGTGAAACCCAGGCACCCATATGTTTAACGCTTCCCAGATGGTTCCAACGTGCAGCCAGGGTTGAGAAGCCCTGATCAACAGCAACACCTGATTACTTCCCAACTGTCATTTACTTTCATGATTCTTATGCTCCTTCAATTTCTTGGCATTAAATGCTTTTCTGTATTCTACCACCTTATACAAAAACAAGTAAACAAACGAAACCCGCACAGGCATCACGCCCCACTCAACGCTCTCCTTCCCCATCACTAGTCTGCATTCTCATCCCTGCCCTTCCCGCCCATCCATGTCGCTTACATCTATTCCTGACATGCGGAACATGGGCTTTAAACTCTAGTTTTGAACATATATTTTTCCTAAATGTATCTAAACTCCTTACGAGTAGGAATTTTTAGGCTTATTTGCACATAGTAAACATTCCATTAAGTATTCCAAAATCAAATTAATAGAGCCAAAAAGAATGCTAGAAATCTATACTCTTCCTACATACAGTGTGGTGAGTGACTTATGTCTTCTATTTAAAAAAAAAAAAAAAAGAGTTCAGAAAAGCCATGGCACCATTTTTTTTTTTTTTTTTTTTTTTAGCAGTTTTTGGCCAGGGCTGGGTTTGAACCCACCACCTTCAGTATATGGGGCAGTGCCCTACTCCTTTGAGCCACAGGTGCCGCCCTATGACACCATTTCTTATAAAAACATGAGCTATGATTTGCTATTTCTGGCTGCAGCGTAACACTACTTCCTGCTACACAAACACACTCCACGTTTGGTTTTGTAAACTTGACTTAGATTAAATGAACATTAGCTAAAGAATCTAAGCCCTCCCAAGGCAATATTTACAGGCTGGATGCTGAAGAGAGAGACAGGGAGAACAAGGGGGAAGAGTGTGCGTGTGTGTGTGTGTGTGGGTGTGAGTAAGTAAGTGTAACACGTGAACAAAATCCATTCCTTCTGGGAGGGAACTCGCAGGCATGACCCAGACACCTTTCTTATATCCCAGGCATCTCTGTCTTTCCTCTCAGGTCCCATTTGAATTCTGGATTTAATATTATCTTAGTGCAGTGCTTCTCAACCTTCCAAATGCCGCAATACATTTTCATTGTTACAAAGGGGTCGCGACCCACAGTTGAGAACCACTGTGTTAATGAGACTGATTTCACCATCAAAAGTGGAGCAACTTGGAGGTAAGTACCACATTTTACTCATTTTTATTCACACGTAGCATTTACCTATCACAGATCCTATCACACAACAAGAGTCAAAAAGTACTTTTTGAATTAGTAACTGGATCCCTGAGTGGAGAAGGCAAAGTGTTCCATGCAGCTCCTTAGCTTCAAATGTTGCCTTTCTGTTGCCTACAGAAAGCAAGGACGTGTCATACCACACCACAGGTGCAGGTACTCAAACACACTCCTGATTAGATATTAATGCCCAGAAAAATTAATTAAATATTCAAGCAAATGTTATTTGATTAAGTGATATTACTTGAAAGTGTAAAACTATAAACTTATAAATTTCATCTTCAGAATTTTCGGTTAAATTCTAGGGCTAGAACTAGGGTGAGTTGCAAAATTCAAGGAGTGCAAAAAATTCAATGAAGATAAATAATGCTTAATACAATATCTTTAAAAATGGAAATTAACATTAAAAATCCATGATGAGCAAAATATTATGATCATAAAGACAGGATCCACATCAGATAGATTTGTAAAATATTATAGGAGAGTTATATTATGAGTAGTATGCATTATATCAAAATATGATAAAAGAATTATTGCAGAATACTAGTAACAAAGTCTTGGATTCCATACTAATAGCCCATAGGCTTTGATGCACATACTCTTAAAACTGTGCCATGCACAGATGTGGGTGGTTTATAAAAGGAAATAGTTTAACACCAGAATCTGTTGTGAGTTATTTTCCATAAGAAGCAGAGCATACTTTTTTCACTCTTAAGTTTTAATTAGTGGTCAAAGTATGTAACGTGTTAGAAAAAGTATGTGTTAAAGGCATATGCTTTCAGAACTATTCACTCCACTTCCAGACCTGCAGGTGCTGTGCTGAGCACTGAGGCTGATACTCATCCTTGTGGGCAAGCGTGGTAATAGAATTCTGAGAAAGACACCAGGGAACGTGGTGGGGTTACCATGGAGACGGGGATGACTTCTCCCTCAGGAAAGGATAAGGTGACAAGCCAAAAGAAATTTCAGGTCAGGGAAATGCAACTAATTAGTTAACACGGACCTTTCAAAACAGCACTGTTTTCTTCCCTGAGAGCCAGTTGGCAGCATGCATTGAAGGTCTCAAAATTCTGAGCAACTCTGATGAAGCAGTTCCATTTCAAGAAAATTCCCCCAAAGAAATGTTAATGGACATGTGTAAAGATTTCTCTCTTTAAAAATCTGCCACAGTATTTTTTCTAACATAATAAAAATAAAGAACCCTAACTAGCCAATTATATAGCAGTGTTGAAATGTATACACTGTAAAATGGAAGCCCTACAGCAATTAAAAATACGCTAGTAAGGAGTCAGTAATGACACGGAATAGTGAACGGGGTACACCCCTGCCCCTCAGAGGGCACCCTGGTCAGTGGCCTAACCCCCTGGGGGGGGGGTTAATTAGGTGAACAGGCCCACCCAAACCTGTGGATGTGGAATCTGCATGTCGGAAGAGGTTTCCAAATGACTCCTATCCGCATTAGCATTTGAGAATCTCTGGTGTATGCTGTAGTTTTTAAGAAAAAGAAAAATGTGGACATTATAATTCCCTTTTTGACTCTCCGAGGTATGAAAGAGGGGTGGATATACAGGAAAAGGATTTCAGTAATAGTCTCGGGGGCTGTGCTTTATATTTTCTCCTTTCCTTCACATTTTCTAAATGTTCAACTGCAAATATGTACTACTTTTGTTATAAGAAGAATAAGTACGTTTCATAAGTGTATTTTCTCTTTGTTGTTCTTCTTCTAAAATGATTGCTCATGGTAGGTAAATTACTTTTCTGTAAGATAAAACTTCAGGTCAACTGCACACTGAAGTTTGTAAAATGAAAGTATAATTTGAAATCAATAGATCTACCTTTATGACAATGTTTGTAGTATAATTTTTGTTGTTTTTTTTTGAGACAGAGTCTCAAGCTGTCCACCTGGGTAGAGTGCTGTGGCATCACAGCTCACAGCAACCTCAAATTCTTGGGCTTAATTGATTCTCTTGCCTCAGCCTCCCAAGTAGCTGAGACTACAGGCGCCTAAAAACAACACCCAGCTACTTTTTTTTTTGGTTGTAGTTGTCATTGTTGTTTGGCAGGCCTGGGCTGGATTCCAACCCGCAGGCTCCTGTTGTATAATTTTGATTTAAAATATTTATTCGTATGATTTTCATAAGAATACTTGTGGCTTTCTATTCCTTTGTGTGTAATAGGCTCTTCTACCTCTTAAAGATACGAACATGTGTGCAGAGCCAGTCCCACTGGTCAGCAGACAACACCGTCCCTCGAATAGTTCTTGATTCTTGTTTAAACTTTACCTTTTTCCCTGATGTATCCTGAAGCTGCTAAGATATACATTTCCACTTTCTCGTTCATTTTGTTTTAGGCATTGAGAGCCTCTTGTCAAAAAGACAGACTAAACCCCCTTGTTGGGGCTGTTTTTAGTCCTTTCTTTGTTTTTAGAGGACACCGAGGTTAGGTCACACACGAACTGTTAGGCTTTAAACCCAGAGGAAGGAAAAAGTCCCCACCTGGATGGCTCAGGTGGCCGCAGTAGCCAGTCAAGATGAGTGGAGGGGACTGAACACAGGCAGATGGGGGGTTCAGGAAAACCAGAAGGGCCAGCCTGCGTAGCCTGCCCACAGCCGCCCCAGCAGCGCCTTGCATTCCAAGACATTGGAAACATACAGGTAAAAGCCCATTGTAATGCAAACCACTTCAGTGTAACATTTTGCTGATGAATCAGCTTAATGTCCTCTGAGAAGGCGCTTACGTAGTAACTGCCCTTGGCTCCCCTTCTTCCATGGTACAGAACAAGCGGGGTAACAAGGCCAGTCCGTGCAGTGCCTGGTGACTGTCCGTGCCTCGGCCTGCGGACACCTGTGCCCTCTTCTGAGGCAACAGCAATGGGAAGACCAGTGCAACCAAGAGGACAGTCCTCAGAGAGAGTACGGACAAAGTCCCAGAAGGAAAACAAAATGTGAGGAAGTGACTTTACGAAGGCTCTAAGGGCCGGTTTTTGCACATATCATCTCATTGAGTCCTCGGAACGACTTGTAATGGCCGTGAGCTGGCTGAGATTCAGTGAGGTTCATAACTGCCTCAAGTTCACCTCCCCAGGGAACAGCAGGATGAGGAGGCGATCTGGAGGGGCTAATTCCTAAGCCCGCCTTCTTTCTGCAGCAGTGGCCTGCTCCAGGCGCAGTGCTCCGACTGAGTCTCAAATGCAGATTCTCCTCCCACGGTCAGTAGGCCTGAACACTTCCCAGACAGACCACTCAGACGCCTGCCGAAATCTCTACAATGATGTAAGGATGATAGATCACCGACAGGAGACTCCTCCTCACTCCGGGAGCAGAGCCGGCCGTGTTCCCACAGTGGGGACATGATGGCACGGCCCTTCCTCTGTCTGCGTCCAGGGTCATCTGAGATCAGAGAAGGCCCTAAGGGGAGAAGCGTGGAGAATGCGTCTCAGGACTGCCCCCTAACAGGTGATGAACCTGACTTTGTCTTTCTGTAAGATGAAGGGAATAACTGTGGCCTCCACCACCTCACACAAGGATTGTGCCGAGGAGTGCAGGGTGAGCGGAATCTAAGAGGATTTAACCAAAATTGACTCAGACTGTTAACGATTTTCCATGCAGATGTTGGCAACTGGCAGAGGAGTAAAGGATGTGGAAAACGAAAAGATCCCTGGACTTGAAGTCAGATGTGAGTCAGAATTCTGATGCCCCCACTCATTAGCAATGCAACCTTGGCCACTTAACCTCCCGGAGCCCCACAGTCCTTCTGTGTCAAAGGAGAATAACAGAAACGCAAGGCCAATAGCAGGAATGGGGATAACTTACACATCCGTCCACGTGGGACCAGCTTAATAAGGATGCTTTGTCTGTGCAGTTGGAGAAAAGTGACTTCCGACCTCCCTGCAGCTGGTTTCCATGGAAATGGAATTTTAAAGCGTCTGCTGCGGCCTTCTGACCTTCTGCACTCCACCCTGAGAAGGTGTGTGACTCACCTGCCTGGCTGGTCCGGCTGAGCTCTCCTCCTCATCCTGAGAACGGCCCCAGGCCACACAACAAGACCTGGTCTGCAGGCTCCGTATTAACAAGCCCACGGACTAGGCGCACGAAACCGGCTTCTGGTCTGGCCTCTGCCTGCGATAAAGTTCGATCTCTGGTCTCCTTCTGCCACCTGTTTATTTCCTTTTTCAAACTGTTAAGAACCCAGGGGCAGGGGGCAGAAGAAACGAGTCACTATTTATTGGCTCCTTAAAACTCCAACATACATATTGGAAACTTCGTAGCTATAAAAAAATAAGGAAGTGAAGCCACGTACATGTCTGTTGTCCCTGGAATTATCGTAGGATGTGCAGAGTGAAAACCGTTGGGACCGGAACAGGTTAGTGTACCGTCATTTGTATGGACATAAAGGGTACAAACACAGTGGGGCATACCGACATTTAATTCTAAAATTACTAGAGACATAAACAAGAATCTTTTTACTCTAGTTGCGTTTAAGGATAGACCGGGAGTTTGAAGTGAGATAAGATTTATTTGTACTGTGCACACTCACCTGTGACTTTAACTTTCAGTTACCCTTGTAAGCAGCATTGCACAGGGGATACAACCTGCAGAGTAGGATGAATACGTTTAGCTTCCTTTCTTTGCCCTCCACCTGGACGCCTGCTTCCCTTTGGCAAGAGCACACCTTCGGGGGGCTGCAGGTCGCTCCCTCACAGCCCGGTGCTCCGGCTCCTCTGAGCCTCGGCCATGTCCCTGGTCACGGGAGGTTCTGCCCCCTCCCCCAGAAAGCCCAGCTACAGGTCACCCCGGGCCCTCCCCGAGCTGGCCCACCCTCATGGAGACCCAACACATCTCTACAACACTGAGGAGCACACGGGGGTCTCAGGTCCAAGCCAGTCACCTGCTCTAATTGCCATGGCATTGAAGTTGGGACAACGTAAGAAGTGCAGCTTTTAAGAGCGGCCCTGGCTCCTCAACAGAACACGGACTCAGATGTGACGTTGGGTGCACAGTCCCCACCGAATGCTGCTCCCAGCCACCACCATCTCCCAACGTCACACTTTAAATAGGAACGTGCGGCCAACACGAAGGGACCCTGCGTCTTTCTTGCCTCTCCTTCACTCTATTCATCTGAGTCTAAGAAAGTATAAGATAACAATCGTCAAAGCAAGGGGAAATGAGCTCCGCCAAGCTCCTCAGAAGCTCCTCTCTTTTGGATGTTTTGTTTTACCTTGGACATGATTGGGAAGTTATGCTTTCATATTTTAAGCTGAAAGCTTTGCTGACATCCTCCTTGGGTAGGAGAGGGTTACGGCTGAGAGACCAGGGACTATGACAGTGGCATCGAATCTCAACTCCATCCCTGACAAGTCTGTGGTGTGACGTCTCTAAGCCTTGGTTCCCACGGCTCTGCGATGAGAATGACACCTACCCCGGGGGCACAAATGGAATAATAAGTGTAAAGCCCCAGACAGGTGCTCTGCATTTTAATAATGATCAATAGAGCAGTTCATGTAGAGAAACAATAGACCTGAGTATGATTACACCCACTTGCTCAGTCGTTATCTTGTCTTTTCCACTGGTCTATATTCTGAAGGTGGGAACCTTACTTTGTTTATTTTTATGACCTTAGTGGTGAGCATGTTTTCTTGCCATAGCTCACTCTCCAATATCCATGCGTCCAATAAGTGAGAAAGAAAATAGAAAATAACTTCAAAGCCTGCCAACCATCCCCAAAGTGCATCTGTGTCAGTGCACGAAAGTTTCCTCTCTTTCCTTTTACATATCACAGAGATACCTATTTTTCCTGTTAGGCCCTTGGTTGTGGGAATTGAAAAAATGAATTCCTGGACCACGAAAGATTTTGCTATAGATAAGAGGAAAGAAAAAGGAAACATCAAGCATATTGGCAACAAAAGGGCAAGTGATCCCATCTCAGGGTCGGAAAAGGACTTGAAGAGAAACTTCTCTGTCACTGTTTTTAAAATTTATTTCTTTCCAAGTTTATGTTCTGCTGGCCAGGAGAACATAAACTTACTAACTTCAAAGTTAATGTTGTAGAACTGTATTTCTAGATACTTCTTATTTCAATGTAAAAAACCACATGCGCAACCTAGTTCTATTCTGGGGGAAGCCTGTTGATGAGGGGCCTTGCAATTCATGTCTGGTTTATAACGCAAAGATGCTGCTGCTCTGCTGACTCACACATTTTTGCTTTTCTGGTTTGTAGCCATTGGGACTCCCCATGATACTAAACTGTGGGTTAAGGGAGAGATAGCAATGTAGGAATAAGTGCCCTGGGGCCAGGCATGGTGGCACACCTGTAATCCCAGAACTCTGGGAGGCCTAGATGGGTGGATTGCTTGAGCTCAGGAGTTTGAGACAAGCAAGAGTGAGATCCTGTCTCTCCTAAAAATAGAAAAACTAGCAGGTGTTGTGGTGGGCACCTGAAGTCCCAGTTATTCGGGAGGCTGAGACAGGAGGATAGCCCTAGCTTAGGAGTTTGAGGTTGCTGTGAGCTATGATGTCATAGCACTCCACTGAGGGTGACAGAGTAAGGCTGTCCCAAAACAAAACAAAATATAGAAAAGTGACTTGGGACTATTCAGTCTCTTGTTTGGTACTTTAGTTTACTTTTGCCTTCTTGCCCTGCTTTAGTTTTGCCTTGTTATACCATTTCCATTTTATAATGGGATTTCATTATACACATCCATTTTTCAGGTTTGACGGCTCAGATAATACTTATTTCCATATAGGCAGTTCAAATTCACTTGATGTTCAATGGGCAGGTTGTTAATCTCTACCAGCACCTAGTAGTAAGCTGGAAACTTCTTTTCTTTTTCTTTTTTTTTTTAACATGTATTTTATTATTCTTCATTACATTATTCCTCCCCACCCCCCAGTGGTAAGACAGAATTTATTTACAGAAAAGAATACAGAAAACACTAAAGTTCCTGGTAGAGGGAGAGAATTCTAGTGGGGAGAGAGAAGCTCTCTCCGTTTCTCCCCCAGACTTTCCCCATCTCCTCCTTTAGGCCTTTAGTCTCAGGATATATATAGGTGTATGGGTTCCTTGGCCAGGAAAGGAATGAATACAGTCCCTTCCGCCAGGGGCAAGGTGAATGAATGTATCAATGAATGGATACAGTCCATTCATGGAATTGAGGCCTAGGAAATTCACAAGAAATTGACCTGGGCATAGGAAATGGGGGTTCCGCATTTAGTCCTAAGTGTAAAGTGAAGGAGACACCAAGGCACAGGTGTCTCCTCAGCAGTTGTCCAGCCTTTTTGGCAATTGGAGCCTCTGGTGGAAGTTGGAGGTCCCCCTCCTTGCCTGTCATCCAGCCCGCTGGCTCTTTAGCTGGCTGCCACACCAC
>CAUYON010056624.1:0-12119 GCA_963573935.1 Arctocebus calabarensis
CCTGTAGTCCCAGCTACTCGGGAGGCTGAGGCAAGAGAATCACCTAAGCCCAGGAGTTGGAGGTTGCTGTGAGCAGTGTGACGCCACGGCACTCTACCAAGGGCGATCAAGTGAGACTCTGTCTCCACAAAAAAAAAAAAATTAAAAATAGAACCACCATATGATCCAGCAATCCCACTTATGAGTATATACCAAAGAAAAAGAAATCAGTACCTAAAGAGGTATCCGCACTTCCATATTCATCACAGCAGCATTATTCACAGTAAACCAAGGCATGGAATCAACCTAATTATCTGTCAAAGGATGAATGGATAAGGAAAATGTGGTGTGCGTGTATATACAACAATATTATTCAGTCTTAAAAAAAGGAAATCTTGCCACTTGCAGCATGGATCAACCTGAAGGACATGATACTAATTAAAATAAGCCAAACACAGAAAGACAAATTCTGTGTGATCGTACTTACTCAGTATGTAAAATTTCAAAGAAGTTGAACTCATACAAAAAATAAGTAGAAGATCAGGTGGTGGGGGAAATAGGGAGATAATGGTAAGAGGATACAAACTGTCAGTTATAAAATGATTAAGTTCTGAAGACCTTAAGTACAACATGGTGACTCTAGTTAAGATAAGGTATAGTGGCTCGGCGCCTGTAGCTCAAGCAGCTAAGGCATCAGCCACATACACCAGAGCTGGTGGGTTCAAATCCAGCCTGGGTCTACCAAACAACGACAACTACAACCAAAAAATATATATATATATATAGCCAGGCATTGTGGCGGGCATCTGTAGTCCCAGCTACTTAGGAGGTGAGACAAGAGAATCATTAAGCCCAGGAGTTGGAGGTTGCTGTGAGCTCTGATGCCACGACACTCTACCCAGGGTGACAGCTTGAGGCTCTGTCTCCAAAAAAAAAAGGGTGGCGCCTGTGGCTCAAAGGAGTAGGGCCCCGGCCCCATATACCAGAGGTGGTGGGTTTGAACCCAGCCCCGGCCAAAAAAAAAAAAAAGAAGAAAGTATAGCCAGGCCCAGTGGCGCACACCTGTAATACTGGGACCCTGCGAGGCCAAGGCAGGTAAAAAGAAAAGAAGAAAGAAAGGTAACTATGTGAGGTGACAGGTATGTTAATTAGCTTGGTTGTGATAATCATTTCGTAATATATACAAAACAATGCCTGTACAATTTAAATATATATAAGTTTTGTCAATTATATCTCAGTCAAGCTGGGTGAGGGGAATGATATTGCTGATAGAAATGGAGGAGACAGAAAAGGAATGCAAGTAGAAAGCTGACTTGTTTAGCATAGATAGATTTGAACTTGCAGACATCTAAGTGAAAATGTCTGTCAGGGAGTTAGGGATACTGGCCTGAATCCCACTGAGGGACACAGAGGCTGGCCGTAGTCGGTGGAGTCACGCCCATCCTGGTCAGGGTTGGGTAGATGAATTCTCCTAGGGATAGTTAGGAGGTAGTAGAGAAAGAGAGACAACAACGTGGACATTGACAGCGCTACCAGCTGACTGTCATCCCTTCTCACTGCTACCTTTTCTCCATCTATAAGCTGTGGCCAGTCTTTGTTAACGCCCTCCCAGGGTTTAGGGATGGCTGTGTTGGGTTGGAGGAATAAACCAACAGTTAAAGTTTGGGATTTTCGGCTCGGCTCCTGTGGCTCAACGGGCTAAGGCGCCAGCCACGTACACCTGAGCTGGTGGGTTCGAATCCAGCCCCCGGGACCGCCAAACAACAATGACGGCTGCAACCAAAAAAAAAAAAATGGCCGGGCATTGTGACTTGGGAGGCAGAGGCAGGTGACTCGCTTGAGCCCAGGAATTGGGGGTTGCTGTGAGCTGTGATGCCATAGCACTCTATCCAGGGTGACAGCTTGAGGCTCTGTCTCAAAAAAAAAAAAGAATAAAGTTTGGGATTTTCCTTTAACGAAGACAGCATGAGCCCATCCTACCTCCCACAATGCTTCATGGTGTAGACACTACATTCACATGGGAGCCCTCTTTTTTCTTGCTATTATGCACATCTTGTGAAGTGGGTAAGGGCCAATATAATAATTCCCAATTTACACATGAAGGAGTGGAGGCACAGAGAATTTGAAATTTGCTGGTTACCTAGGTAATAAATTACAGAACTGAGATATATATAGAGAGAGAGAGACAGAATCTCATCTTGTTGCCCTCAGTAGAGTGCTGTGAGATCACAGCTCACAGCAACCTCAAACTCTTGGGCTCAAGCAATCCTCTTGCCTCAGCCTCCCAAGTAGCCAGCACACCACAACGCCTGGCTATTTTTTTAGAGACAAAATCTCTGTCTTGCTCAAGCTGGTCTCAAACTCCTAAGCTCAGGCTATCCATCCTCTTCGGCCTCCCAGAGTGCCAGGATTACAGGCATGAGCCACCATCTGCCAAGAGAAATATTCTTGACTACAAGTTTAGCACTTTTTTTGTTACTACTTGGGGCTTCTTTACAGCATCACAATATTTTTCAATGGATTAGACAGATGAAATCGTGTTTCCTCCTTGGCTGGGCGCCTGTGGCTCAACAGGCTAAGGCGCCAACCACGTATACCTGAGCTGGTGGGTTCGAATCCAGCCTAGGCCCTCCAAACAACAATGATGGCTGCAACCAAAAAAATGGCCAGGCATTGTGGTGGGCACCTGTAGTCCCAGCTACTTGGGAGGCAGAGGCAGGAGACTCGCTTGAGCCCAGGAATTGGAGATTGCTGTGAGCTGTGATGTCACAGCACTCTGTCCAGGGTGAAAGCTTGAGGTTCTGTCTCAAAAAAGAAAAAAAATAAGAAATTGTGTTTCCTTCATTGTTACTAGAACAAGTTCTAGGGATTTTATTGGTGTCTAGCAAATCAGCAAGCGTTAGTCTTTGGGCTTTTATCTTCAATTTAAACTGGACATCAAGTTGTACATTTTTGTTACTTTTTAGCAGAAATTCACCTAAGCTTAGCTCTTAACATTCTTCAAAGTTGAGAAAACTATGACAGTCTGGAGCAAAATAATATATACACTGGAGAAAATCAAGGCAGAGAACATCCTCTTTTACCACAGATCTATTTCTAACCAGGCTACTCAAGCCTCTGGGATTGTAGAGATATTAACCAAAGACACATAGATATTTGTTTTATCCTGTCTTTTAGAATGGTGAGGCAGAGAGACCCAGCATGTTGGAGGTAGAAGTTTTTTAAAAACTTAAAAAGGCTAGGAGAAGTTTTCTTTAACTTCTAAGGAGGGTCTTCAAAGAGTAATGCTCTCTGCACTCTTGCAGTCAGTAGAAGCAGTGTCTGTTTTTAGATCCGGTTGGCTGACTTTCATGAGTTGACAGTACTTGAAGTGCTCAGCAGAGAGTAAATGCTGAAAAAATTGTTATAAAACTCCTACCTGCTGTAGCATAGCCCTTGATGGAAATAGAATTTTGTTAGGAATATGGAAGAATCATCAGTGTTACTATCCCAGCCCTGCCTGTTCTCACTGTCTTTACATATGCAGTTATATTCTCAAAATATAACTAAAAATCACAGGGGAAAATAAGCACTGGGTTAAAAGGCCATTAGATTTCACTTGCAGGGGAAAGAAACAACTATATTTTCTGTCTCCTGAGCCTCTTATGTTTTCACGGTTTCTCACAGTTCAAATACATAAATTGTCCCTTCAGGGTCATCGTATGGTGTTTCTAAAATCTAACCTATTGTATGGTTAGTGTTTTTCTCCTGTTTCCAGCAAACTGGTGTGGTTGAGACAGGTACACAGGGCAGATCATTTGGGGATGAGCTAGAGGAAACGGACCTTGGAGATTGCATTCCAGGTTCTCTTGGCTTTCATAAGCATAGGTCTGTACTTTCCACTAAGAAGTAAACTAGAAGTTCAAAATTAAGTTATTTCCTTCTTCAGAGACAGAGTTAGTGGAAATACTGAGTGAATGAATAAGCAAATGGAAGGAAAATACCTGAAACTGCAGTTAAGAGAAAGGTAGGATATGACTCTGGCCCTTGGCTTTAGCTAAAGTATCAGGCCAAAGCCTGGAAGACCTATTCTGAACTTTCCACTTGCCTGCACATGTTGACTATGGCCAGTTCCATTCATTACCTAATAAATGAGTAACAAGAATTCCTCTGCCCCATCTCATGATACCAAACAATGGTATTTATTAACATAAAGGTAATTTGCCCTAATGAAACAGCCACCAACAAAGCCACTTGGCAATCACTATACCAACCACACAAGTATATGCACTGGCATTCTGATAATAATATGGACAATAATACATTTACTCAAAACATATATGAACTAGGATGGCTATTATCAAAAAGACAAAATAATGAACTGGATGTGGTGGCTCCTATCTGTAATCCCAGGAACTTAAGAGTCTAAGGCACTTGAGGCCAGGAGTTTGAGACCAGTGTGGGTAACATAATGAGACCTTGCCCCTCAAAACAAATTTTAAAAATGAGCCAGGCATGGTGGTGCATCCTTGTAGTCCCAGCTACTCAGGAGTCTGAGGTGGCAGGATTGCTTGAGCCTAAGAGTTTAAGTTTGCAGTGAGTTATGATTGCACCACTACACTCCAGGCTGGGCATCAGAGCAAGACCTGGTATCTCTCTCTTTCCCTTTTTCTCTTATCTCTTAAATAAAATAAAATAGTGAGTGTTGGCAAATATGTGCAGAAACTGGAACACTTATGCATTGCTGATGGGAGTGTAAAATGATACAGTCGATATGGGAATCCATGTGGCTAGTCCTCAAAAAATTGAGCAGAATTAGACCACCCAATTCTCACACCTGTAATTCTAGCACTCTGGGAGCCTGAGGCAGGTGGATTGCCTGAGCTCACAGATTTGAGACCAGTCTGAGCCAGAGCGAGACCTCCTATCTTGAAAAAAAAAAAAAAGCCAGGCGTTGTGGCAGATGCCTGTAGTCCCAGCTACTTGGGAGGCTGAGGCAAGAGAATCAATTAAGCCCAAGTGTTTGAGGTTGCTCTGAGATATGACACCCTGGCCCTCTACCAAGGGTGACAAAGTAAGATTCTGTCTCAAAAAAAAAAAAAAAAAGAATTTGAGCAGAATTGCTGCATCATCTAGCAATTCCACTTCTGGGTATACACATTTGCCCAAATAAGTGAAAGCAGAGACTCAGACAGATATTTGTACTCCCGTATGTATAGCAGCACCATTCACAATAGCCATAAACCAGAAGCAATGTAAGCATTCTCTCTCTCTCTCTCTTTTTTTTTTGGAAACAGTCTCACTCTGTCACCCCAGGGAAGAGTGCCATGCGTCATAGCTCACAAAAACCTCAAATTGTGGGGCGCAAGTTATCCTCTTGCCTCAGCCTCCCAAGTAGCTGGTACTACATCTGCTCACAATGGCACCCAGCTGGTTTTTCTATTTTCAGTAGAGAAAGGGTCTAGCTTTTGCTTAGACTGTTCTCAAACTCCTCAGCTCAGGCAATCAACCTGCTTCTGCCTCCCAAAGTGCTAGAATTACAGGCCTGAGTGACCACGCACAGCCAACTGAAGTGTTCATTGACAGATGAATGGAAACAAAATGTGGCATATGCATGTAGTGAAATATTATTCCACCTTTAAAAGAAAGGACCTTTGACACCTGCTACAACATGGATAAACTTGTAAGACATTAGGCTAAATAAAACAAGCCAATCAAAAAAGCACAAATACTGTGTGATCCCACTTATAAGAAGTTCCTAAAATTTTTAGAGACAGAAAGTAGAGTGACAGTTGTCAGGGGTTGAGGGAGTGAAGGGCAAGTGGAGAGTTAATGTTTAATGGGTACAGAGTTTTATTTCAAAAAGTTCTGGAGATGCATGGTAGAGATCGTTGTACAACAGTATGAATGTGCTTAATGCCACAGAACTGTACATTTAAAAACAGGTAAGGCTGGGTATAGTGGCACACACCTGTAATCCCAGCACTTTGGCAGGCCAGGGTAGGAGGATTGCTTGAGCCCAGGAATTGGAGACTAGCCTGAGCAAAATAGTGAGATCTTATTTCTACAAATTTTTTTATAATGAGCAGGGTGTTATGGCATGCTCCTGTCCTACCTACTTGGGAGGCTAAGGTGGAAGGATCGCTTGTGCTCAGAAGTTCAAGACAGCAGTGAGTTATGATCACATCATTGCACTCAAGCCTGAGCAACAGAATGAGATTCTGACTCTAAAAAAAATTTTAGGGCGGTGCCTGTGGCTCAAAGGAGTAGGGCACCGGCCCCATATGCCATAGGTGGCAGGTTCAAACCCAGCCCCAGCCAAAAACTGCAAAAAAAATTTTAAGTTAAATAATAAAAATATGCTTTTCAAAAAAGAGCTAAAATGGCCAAAAAAGAGTTATAGGCATAGGGGCTCACACCTGTAATCCTAGCACTCTGAGAAGCTGAAGAAAGAGTTTGAGACCAGGCTCGGTGCCTGTGACTCAAGCGGCTAAGGCGCTAGCCACATACACCTGGGCTGGCGGGTTCGAATCTAGCCTGCGCCTGCCAAACAACGACAGCTGTAACCAAAAAATAGCTGGGCGTTGTGGCGGGCACCTGTGGTCCCAGCTACTTGGGAGGCGGATGCGGGAGAATCTCTTGAGCCCAGGAGTTCGAGGTTGCTATGAGCTGTGATGCCACAGCACTCTATCCAGGGCGACAGCTTGAGGCAAGAGGATCACTTGAACCCTAGAGGTTGAGGTTGCTGTGAGCTGTGATGTCACAGCACTCTACCAAGGGGGACAAAGTGAGACTCTGTCTCAAAAATAATAATAATAACAAAGGTAAAATTATATTATGTATTTTTAAAACCACAATGATGATGGTATGGCACTCTACCCAGGGTGACTAAGTGAGGCTCTGCCTCAAAAAAAAAAAAAAAAATTTAAGATGATAAAATTAGGCTCGGTGCCCATAGCACAGTGGTTACGGCACCAGCCACATACACTGAGGGTGGCAGGTTCAAACCCAGCCAGGACCAGCTAAACAATGACAACTACAACAAAAGCTGGGCTTTGTGGTGGGTGGCTGTAGTCACAGCTACTTGGGAGGCTAAGGCAAGAGAATCGCTTAAGCCCAACAGTTTGAGGTTGCTGTGAGCTGTGATGTCACAGCGCTCTACCAAGGGGGACAAAGTGAGACTCTGTCTCAAAAATAATAATAATAATAAAGGTAAAATTATATTATGTATTTTTAAAACCACAATCTAAAAAAAAGAAGAAGAAAGAAAAAACATTCAGGGAAGAGAGAGTCGAGCGTGTGGAAGAGGAAAAGACCAATTTTGTTTAATGCCTCACTGGTGAACTGTGCTATTCTATTCTCTGAAAGAAGGCAGAGTTTCCAAAGAGAGACTTTCAAGAGTAGTGGTTTCTTTTCTTGTTGTTTACTGTTTGAGGACGGTATCTTCAATTAGTCACTAATACTTTGCCTGTGGCAGAGACTGAAGTCTATTTACAAAGGTAGGGTAAGCACTGACTATTCCCATAATGATCCTGAGTTGTAGGCATTCAACAAATGTTTATGGACTTAAACAGAATGATTAGAGTCACCCTCAGTTATTGATTTGACAGAGTCGTAAGCCAACCCCATCCATGTCTAACCAGGGATGCAGTTGTCTTTTAAAAATTGAATTTCACAGTCTCTTACATACCGTTTATAGTGAGCTAGAGAGTGTACAGGCGTTTGATATAGCAACTCATTTAATCCTAATAAACCTATGAGGTAGGTACTATTGTTTCCCATTTTACAGATGAGAAAACTGAGGCACAGAGAAGGAACGTTATACAGTTAAGTGCTGGACTTGGGGTTCTAACTAAAACAGTTGTTGTCCCAAAGCCCACGCTACTAATCATTGCACACCTGACTCTCTCTTCTTGAAATAGTAATGTAGGAGACTGGGACTTTAATGACCCTGAAGCTGATTTCAAGGTCCAGAATGGATAATGAGAAGCAGGGGGGGAAGCTATTCCTTGATTATGATTCTGCCTCTCTACTCCAGCAATGTGGTTGGGCCCTTGAGGGCTTTGTAGCCAGAGTAAGGGGTTTAAGGGTTTAAGGTCAAATTTTTTGAACCGAAAGAATTTCCCTCCAATTCTGTAGCAGTCCCTTAGTGACGAATCTGCTGCCTATCCCGCGGATTTTGCTATTAGTGGGTTTTCTAGGTAATCAAGGCAGGGGAAATGAAACACCATTAAACTAACACTGAGTGGCGCTGAATCCAATATAAATCTTTTTTTCTAGTCCTTCCTAGATACGACGTGAGACGAATCTGCAACTCTGGAGTTGAAGCCAGGGGGCGGGCTGAGCGGCGACCATTTTTGTTTTGCGGCCGTGCGTTCTCAAAGCATCTTGACTAACAGGACCCCCACAGAGAAGGCGGAGCCTATCAGAGAATAGGGCGGGGCCTGGGAGACGTGATGATTCAAATGGACTTATGAGCTGGGCGTATCTGGCAGAAGTCGCCAATGAGCTGGCGTGTTGGGGCGGAGCGCACAAACACTAGTGGGTTTAGTTGCACCGTGGCTTTGGCGCATTTTCGGCTGGTTTGATTCATCCATTTTGAAGAGACGGGGGAGCGGGGGGCTCGTCTGATCCAGGGGCCCTGAACCAAGGAGCGGCGGAGTTTGAAAAGCCAGCAGCTCGCGGTTCGGTGGCAGCGGCCCCATCGGCCGAAGTTCGGGGGGGGTGGGGCGCCAAGCGCGCGGGGTGGGGGGGGTCCTGGTCTTTGGCTTCTCTACTCGGTCCTGTTTCAACAGCGAACATGTCGCGGCCTGTCAGGTCAGTGCGGAGTCCGAGGCCTGGAGCGGGTTGGCGGGGGTTGGGGGTGAGTGGTGAAGGAATGGGGGACAGAAGCCTAGAGTAGGCCCTCCTGAGTGCCACGCGCGGCCTCCTCCCTTTCGGGGCCCGCGCGCGCCCTTGAGCGTGGGGGGGCCTTGCTGGCGCGCGGGGGTGGCGGCTGCGCGCCCGTGCGCGCTACCCTCCCTGCCCCGCGCTGCTGCAGGCTTTCGTCTGTTCTACTGCCTCCCCCACCCGCCTCACTTGGAGCGGGCGGGGTGTCCCTGAACACCCCGGAGCGGCCGGAGGGGGAGGGGTGTGAAGTCAGCGCCCCCAAGCAGGCCCCACCTCCTCGGGGCCGGCCCCTGAGAGCCCACGGGAGAGACGGCGGACTAATGCTCCCCACCTTCCGCGGGGAGGGGCGGCAGCACCCGTACTGCCCCTTCCCCCTCGACTTGCGTGGCGGTGGGAGAACTCAGGCCGATCGTTACATGCGAGGGGGGAGGGGCAGTGTTGCCACCGGCCCCGCCTCTACCCTCCCGGGTCGCTGTAGGCCCCGCCTCCCGGATCGGGCCGGGCGTGGGCGGGACCCGTTTTTTTCCCCTTCGGCAAAAGTGAGAGTTCAGGACTGGATCCTGGAAAATTAAGGATTGCTGCCTCTGCCTTACCTCGGAGTTTTGAGAGAATTAACCCCAAAGTTAGCTTTTTCTCTACCAACTAGAAATGTCCTTCCTTGGGGAAATGCCGGTACTCAGGGAGGCGCGGGTTAACAGCACGGCCCAGTTCCCGTGTAGTCCTCCTTCCACTGTCACCGTGTACAGGTCTCGGGATATTTTTGTAACCCTCTCCTTCCCCGAGTGACTTTCATAATAAAGAGACTAGGTTCGATTGTTAACCATTAGAATTCATTCTCAAAATTTGAACAAGTTTGCTGTTACCCCAGCGTTCGGTGGAATCGCCCTTTGCCATCCTCGGGGCTATTGTATGGAATGTGCCATTTATGGAGGGGTGTGGTTCAGGCCAATCTGTTACTAAAAAGGAGAGCTGTTGTAAATAAATACTTTTAATGTAAGGAATTGCCTACTTTGCATACTCTTTACTGAATAAATAGATAAAGGTTTAGTTTTAAATGTTTTTAACAGTTGTCGTTCTCCATTCAAGTTTTGTGGGAAAAGGAAGCATCTTAAGAGTTTTAAGAGGTTTGAGACCCAGGAGGGGTATTGTTCTATAGGGTTCTCTCCTGACGAGATCATCCTTCTCCAAGTAGAGGTGATGTGGGACTGCATACCCCTCCAATGCACGGGGTGGGAATGAGAAGGAGCTAGCTCCTTGACAGCGTTTCTGCCGTTCTATTTCAACTCGCATCTCTGATAACCCAGTCTCTACTGGGAAAGTTTTTCTGGCAAGGAGTCTGAATAGTTATTTCAGATTATACTCTGGGTAATTTTTTTGGCATACAACTTGACCAAAGTATCCCGTTAACTCACGTAGAATATTTTCTTTAGAATGAGGTAAAATAGTCAATATTATAATAAAGATTTCTTTTATCTGGATTGGATCTTTTGTCTCTTGGAAATAATTACTGTGTGATTAAATTAGATTATTTTTCTCTACCTTTCAAACTTCAATTGGACTGAGTTTTGATGAGTTTATTATAGTGACTTTATTATCTGCGTGAATTTGTTTTCTAAGATAACGGTATTGAAACACGAACAGAACTTTATTTACTGGAAAACTTGGATTTTTAATTTTATCATGTGGGGATAAGTATATTAAATACATTCCTTTTTTTTTTTTTGAGGCATTGGGAGTTCTGCACAATTTTTTTTCGTACTCATTATGTTCAAAATAACTTTAACCTTATTGCCCCTAATTAAAGAGTGAAGTTAATATATTATGGGCTTTTTGTTATGTCATTTTAAAATTATTTCAGAGTAAGTTTTCTGATGTTTTAGTCCTAAAGTTTCTTTGTAACTATATTTTAAAATATGTTGTTACTAGATTCATGACCAATAAAAATATATATATTCATGATCAGTGGTAAAGCAGAAATAATCAAACTTGAGTTTGGTGGTTTGTTAAATTTTGCAATTAAAAAGTCCTGACTTAGGGAAATGCTGCTGCTTCAGAATGTGGTTGGAGAACATTACCTTACGACCTTTAACCAAAAAATAGTGATAGACATTGACTTGATTTCAAAATGACAACCCTTGTTTAAAAAAACATGTTAGAGAAAATATCAGTGTTACAGCCTATCTTCTGGCATATATTTGTGCCCCAGGCCTGTGTATAATTTGGTTATTTTTCTGGTTCTCATTTTTACTGTAAATATTCATTTTTATTTTATAAGAACCTGAACATTTAGAAATGTACTGGTGGTGCCTTGACATTAATTTGCAAATGACTAGTTTGAGAGACTTATTGGCATGTCTAGCACATTATATCTAAATAACTTTGTTCATACAAGATTGCTATATTTACTTTATACAGTGTCTGGCTTGTAAATGACAGCTCAAATATTTTAGACCTTAGCTTCAAATAAATGGCTTAAAATTACAGTCTTGGAGCTAGAAAGAAGTTTAGGCAAACTCAGTTTATAAGGAGATTTAAATGGGGACCTGGGCAAGTGAAGGACCTGAGCCTTACTTCACACAGTAGCAGGTGCCAAGGTTGAGCTAGAATATAAATTTCTTAAATCTCAGTCCTGGCTCATACCCTCCCAACCCACCCTAGGAGTAACTTTACCTTCTGCCTGATAAATATTAATGTCAATCAAAGTAGGTGATATATACATTTTTAATTTTTAAAAGTTTTTTCGGGTCTGTTAACCTTATGAGGAAGGAAAATGCCGTTACTTGCAAAAGATGAGAAAGAAAGCTCAGATTAACTGACTTGCTTAGAAAAGAAGCCAGGTTTCTTGAAATTCAGCTTTGGTATACTCTCCAGAAGTCCCCTTCCCTTATTGAAAATGATCTAGGTAGCTAAGATAAATCTTTTTGCTCCTCTTTGAAATGTAAGCATACACAATGTCTTTTTATTAATACTTGAGATTACAAAAATCCTTTACTATTGAAAATTTAGATGTAAAAGCATAGGCTCTTAAAGGTAGACATAAAATTATTTTGTAATGTTTACTACGCATAATTAACATTGAGGATTAGCGCCTTTCCCAGAATTCCAGACTGCTTACTTTTTTTTTTTTTTTTTTTTTTTTTGTAGAGACAGAGTTTCACTTTATCGCCCAGGGTAGAGTGCCGTGGCATCACACTGCTCACAGCAACCTCCAGCTCTTGGGCTTAAGCGATTCTCTTGCCTCAGCCTCCCTAGTAGCTGGGACTACAGGCGCC
>CAUYON010056625.1:0-13572 GCA_963573935.1 Arctocebus calabarensis
GTTGTGGCGGGCGCCTGTAGTCCCTGTTACTTGGGAGGCTGAGACAAGAGAATTGCCTAAGCCCAGGACCTGGAGGTTGCTGTGAGCCATGAAGCCATGGCACTCTACCAAGGGCAACAAAGTGAGACTCTGTCTCTAAACTCCCCCCTCAAAATAGGCAGGTGTTGTGGCAGGTGCCTATAGTCCCAGCTATTCAGGAGGTTGAGGCAAAAGACTCGCTCTTGGGCTTGAGGTTGCTGTGAGCTGTGATGCCACAGGACTCTACCAAAGTAAAGACTCTGTCTTAAAAAAAAAAAATCATTTAAGCCAAGGAGTTTGAGATTATTGTGAGCTATTGTGCCATGGCACTCTACCAAGAGCAACAAAGTGAGACTGTCTCAAAAAAAAGAATCTTTGAACCCATCTATAACCCTTAAGCTCCCTCTTCCAGACGTCCCACCTTTTTTGCCCAAACTAATGTATGTTTTACACATATTGATTTATCACCTCACCTTTAATCTTGTCTCCCTAAAATGTGTAAAAGCAAACTGCCAACCCCACCACACCGACTCCCTTTGCTCAAGGCTTCTTGGGTATGGCTCTGGATCATGGTCTTCAAATGTGGCTCAGAATAGACCTCTCAAATTATTTTACAAAGTATGGATTCTTTTCCATCAACAAAACTGGTAAACAACATGGGGCTCAGAGAAGACTCAGAACCCCCAAAGGAGTAGCCTGAACTTAGAGCTAAGTACCACTATGGCCCCTTTCGGGGTCCCGACTCCAAGATTCTCTTCTGGTGGAACTGATAAGTCTTCCTGAGTTCCACATCTCCCATTTTTGGTTAAGGGTCCTTGGTTTATTTTGACCTGGTTCTTTCCCTAAGAATTTGTTATTTGGGATCCTATTTTTTTTTTTTGAGATAGAGCCTCACTTTGTCAACCTCAGTAGACTGCCATAGTGTCACAGCTCACAGTAACCTCTAACTGTTGCACTTAAGTGATTCTCTTGCCTCAACCTCCCCAGTAGCTGGGACTACAGGTGCCTGCCACAATGCCCATCTATTTTTTTTTTTTTAGAGACAAGGTCTTGCTCTTGCTCAGGCTGGTGGGCAAATTTTATCAAGGAAAATTCAGAGGTCAACCTGCCAGAATAGAGTTAAAATGTCTCTTGAGCTATCTCTTTAATTTTCTGCTAGCCTTCTTTTCTGATGCTTGAAATAAAACTCATTGTTTACAATATCTGAAACTGAATGGATAGCTGGCTGGATCCAGCCTGTTTTAACTAAAATGTAAACATTAATTAAAAAAAAAAAAAACTTATTTGAAGGTGGGGCACAGTGGCTCACTCCTGTAATCCCAGCACTCTGGGAGGCCGAGGTGGGTGGACTGCCTGAGCTCACAGGTTCAAGACCAGCCTGAGCAAGAGCAAAACCCCATCTCTGAAAAATAGCCAGGAGTTGTGGCGGGTGCCTGTAGTCTTAGCCATGTGGGAAGCTGAGGCAAGAGTGAAAGGACCAAAGTAACGCCATTTTGTACAAGAGAAGGGGGGAGTCCAAGATTCGGGCACAATACTTGGGGGCTCGTCTGGGATATTCTCCCACGGTTGAAGACCTCAAACCAATGCTCTGCGGGTGAGTCGTTCTTTGCCAGCTTTTGTTCTCTTTGTTCTCTCGTCTCTTTTTGTTCCGATCTTGTTTGGTAGTGGGAGCGTCAGGATGTGGAATCCCTGACCCAACCACAGGCAGGGGACACCCCTGATGAGTAACTGGGATGTGGAAACCCCAGATTTGGATCCCCATGACGGGGACTTTTGTCTTCTCATTGAGGATTTCTCTGTCTTGCTTTTTGTTCCAATCTTGTTCAGTAGTGGGAGCATAAGGATGTGGAATCTCTGACCCACCCACGGATGGGGGATGCCCCCAATGAGTAACTGGGACGTGGAAACCCCAAATTTGGATCCCGTGATGGGGATTTTTGTCTTCTCACTGAGGATTCCAGTGGGTCACGCCCACCACGCCCACCACTCCCGCGCCATCTTCACATTTTGACTTCCTTTTCCAAACTCGGTGTGGCTTTGTGTGTCTATTTATCAGTGTGCTTTTTGTCTGTTTGTTTGGTCTGTGGGTTGTTATATTGGGAAGAAATGGGACAAGCGCAAGCGACTCCTCTAGCCCTAACCCTTTCCCATTTCCAGGATTTTATCGAAAGACCAAGCCAGATGGGGAGAGTGGCCATTTGTAATTATTCTATGCCATAAGCTCCCAGCTGCTGAATAAAGCCCTTCCTCTTATAAATGTGGTGTTTGGGTGCTCTTTGTCTCTGTTGGGCCTTGTCTTCCTACAACATTTTTGGTTCCCTGACCGGGAAGCGAGATCAACCTTGGAGAGAACATGCACGTGGTAGTTGCCACCAATCCTCTGGACACCCACGTGGGGGCCCCTGATCGGCCTGGGCAACGTGAACCACTGAGCATGTCGGGGAGGCAGTTTGGCCTCCCAGTGTGGACACCTCAGCTGGGCTGAGAAAGGACCCTGTCAGTGAGTCTTCAAGGAGTCAAATACCAGGAGGAACTGGCATGCAGGAACAGGTACCTACATGGGCAGACATCTAAGACAAGGTATGATCGATCTTGGGGTCCCACTACAGTTGTAGTGGAAGAAAGAGCCTGATCAACTCCTTGGGCATTAGATTGCCGGCAGGTCTGTTGAGAGGTGTGTGAGAGTGTGTATGGATGTGGTGTGACTGAGAGAACTCTGAGGGTGGAGTTGGACCTCCCTTCACAAGGCCTGGGGAGTGTTGGTTTGCCTCCTACGGCTATGTGGCAGCTCAAGTGGGAAATCGAGGCTGCCCAGGTTAAGAAATGGTTTGGATATATAGTCATCAAGGAAATGCCATGAAGGCTATCTGTAACAGTATGATCAAAATATTTCTGAATGTATATGAATCGTGCCCTGTGATTGCACCAATGTACATAATTATGATTCAATAATAATAATTCAATAAATTATTAAAAAAAAAGAAATGGTTTGGAACTGTGTGCATGTGAGTGCTTGGAGAATGACTGAGATAGGTAACAATAGGTGGGGCAAAAAAAGAAAAAAAGCTTTGTGGAACAGTGACCTTTTCTCCCTATAGTTTGGCTGAACTTTAAGGGGCACTTTGATCCCTAAAAAGTCAATAGATTTTGTTTGGGATGTGGAGTTTTGAAAGTATCTAATTAAGGGTCCAAAAAGAGTCCTTGTAGGTATAGCTGCCAAGGCTCAATTGGCTCCAAGTAGGGTATCCAGCCAGAGTCAGAGTCCGGGGTCTTGAGCCCACGCCAACCAAGCCCTGCCCCCTCCTAGCTCCCAGGCCACAGGAGGCCTTAGAGGCGAAAGGAAATCAGGTCACCACCAAGGGAAACCTGTGGGGAATATTCTCAATGTCTGCCCTCCTGTTGAATTTAGGGATTACCTTAGTTCAGGCTGTTGAATCAACAAGGTGGCATCTGGTCTCAAACTCCCGGCCTCAAGTGATCCTCTCACCTCAACCTCCAGAGTTGCTGGGATTATAGGCACAAACCACCACAACCTGACTAAAAATCTTAATACAGGAGAATCTCTATTATGTTCCTATAAGAGCAGTGATTCTCCAAGTAAGGACCTGTGACCAGCAGCCTCAGCATCTCTGTGCACTTGTCTGAAATGCAGATTTTCAGTCCCCACCCCAAGCTTCTCCGTAGAACTCTTGAGAGGTATTATGTTGTCAAACCAGAGATGATCTTTGTCCTAGAGCAAGAACAGGAACCACGAATACTGGAGGAAGAGTCTCTAAGCCAGAGCCATCCAGGAGAAGGAAGTACTTACTCATCAGGGCCAGTGCTGAGGAAGAAGGACTCTGCCCCTTAGAAGTGTGTTATTTGTCAGGAATGCCAACACCAAAGCCTCCTTACCAGTTTTGATGCCATCTTCGTGGAAATGCAAAAGTCGTGAACATGTGCCTGTGAAATCCAGTTCCCAGTGAATTTCCATTGGTGCAGAGAATTCTTATAGTCCCAACAGCCTGAGGATTCCACATTGGCACCATTCAATTTCTTTGGCATTGCTCCATAGTCACCATTTAGAAAGCTCCTGGTCGGCAGGATTTTTCTCCATCATACACTCTGTAGAAATTAAAAAAGAACTGCATTATATTGGCTTGAAAATGTGATGGAAGATGAAATTTACTTTAGCAAGAAAGGAAGTTTTGAAATTCAAATTATTCTCATAGAATCCTTACACAGTGAGTTCCCAGTGGGGCAAAATCTGAGAAATACCTTATATAGATCATCATTTAGCAAAGGTCACAAAGTCTAAAATATTCATGCAAATAAAGACATTTACAAAATAATATGAATATATTGGAGACAGAATCTCATGCTATTGCCCTGGGGTTCAGTGCCATGGCATCTTTGCAGCTCATAGCAAAAACTCTTGGGTTCAAGTGATCCTCATGCCTCAAGCTTCCTGAGTACTTGGGACTGTAGGTGCCCACCACAATAACACTCATCTATTTTTTTATTTATTTTTAGTAGAGACGGGGGTCTCACTCTTGCTCAGGCTGGTCTCCAATTCCTGAACTCAAGTCATCTGCCCACTTTGGTCTCCCAGAGTTCTGGGGTTACAGGTGTGAGCCCCTCCACATGCCTCTGTCTGTACAAAAAAAAAAGAAAGAAAGAAACAATTGAGATATATACATATATCCAGTAAGCCTGGATTAGGTTCTAAAAAAGATCCTACACACTGAAGGGCTTATAGTGCATATTAAATAGTATCTTATTGTTTAAGATTAAAACCCATGTAAGGAAATCCAAATAAGTTTTGGTATTTTTATTTGTATGCCTTTCTAAAAACACTAAATTCTATAAAAAACATTTTTAGGGAGGGATCCTGGTTTACAGTGCCCTTCAGCATGTACTTTTATCTTCCTATTAGGTTTTATTTATATGAATGTTAACATATAGATAAAGGGCTGGAAAGTGGCGCATCAAATCATTTACAGTATTGGTTTGGTGCCCATAGCTCAGTGGTTAGGGTGCTGGCCACATACACGGGGCTGGCAGGTTTGAACTCAACCTGGGACTGCTAAACAAACAAACAACAACAACAAAAAAATAGCTGGGTGTTGTGGTGGTGCCTATAGTCCCAGCTACTTGGGTGGCTGAGGCAGGAGAATCGCTTAAGCCCAAGAGTTTGAGGTTGCTGTGAGCTGTGATGCTACAGCAAGCACCCTGCCAAGGATGACCAAGTGAGATTCTGTCAAAAAAAAAAAAAAAATCATTTTAAGTACTTACATCTTCCGAGAAGAATAGGGTACAGGATGGGGAGCAGAGGGGATGAGGTACTTTACATTTTACTCAGTTTTTAAAATCATCTATAACCAAAATGAAAGTCACTTGTTATACACACAATTATTCAAAAGAGAAAAAATAGGCTGGGAAAACATTGTCTCACCCTTTCTTTTGATATCAAAATTTAATAATAAATAGCTCATATTTGAAAAAAAAGTAATTAAAAACTTTTAAACAGAAGATAATCTAAAAACATCTACTGTATTTATAAACTCATTTCTAAATTTCATATGTGTAAAATAACAACTTTTATTAAAATACTTAGGTTTGCTTTTCCTAGACAGGATTTTTGAGATTAAAAGCAGTAGTTAAAGGAGTGGCTCCTGTGGCTCAAAGGGGTAGGGCGCTGGCCCCATATACTGGAGGTGGTGGGTTCAAACCTAGCCCTGGCCAAAAACTCCAAAAAAAAAAAAAAAAAAAAAAAGCAGTAGGCTCGGCTCATTGGAATTCAGCCTGGCACGCCAAACAACAATGACGGCTGCAACCAAAAAATGGCTGGGTGCCTGCAATTCCAGCTACTTGGGAGGCAGAGGCAAGAGACTTGCTTGAGCCCAGGAGCTGGAGGTTGCTGTGAGCTGTGATGCCACGGCACTCTATCCAGGGTAACAGCTTGAGGCTCCATCTAAAAAAAAAAAAAAAAAGGCAGTAGTTAAAACTATATTTTAATCCCTGGTCTATGTTAAATATCTAATTTACAGGGTATAAACATGGTTACAAGATAAATAACTTAAGGTCTGGCGAGGTGGCTCACACCTGTAATCCTAGCACTCTGGGAGGCCAAGGTGGGTAGATTGCCTGAACTCAAAGGTTCCAGACCAGCCTAAGCCAGAGTGAGACCTTGTCTCTAAACATAGCCGGGCATTGTGGCCGAAGCCTATAGTCCCAACTACTTGGGAGGCTGAGGCCAGAGAATCGCTTGAGCCAGGGGTTAGGTTGCTATGAGGAAAAAAAAAAGAAGAAAAAAAAATCGGGCAAATATAAATTCTGCTTCTGTCTGTATATCTGTTTGTGTGTCTATACATGTTACGTACCTGTACTATTTCACTGCCTAAATGTGACCAGATAAAAGGGTCTCACTGCCTGCCACTGTCAGCCAATATGTATAGACAAGGATAGGTCCACCAAACTGTCAGAAGGCCACCTTCTGGAGAACAGTGGGATTAGCCTCTCCAAGATGTTCTTCCATTTCCAAAATCACAGTTTTTTTGTTTTGTTTTGTTTCTCAGAGACTCACTTTGTCACCCTGGGTAGAGTGCAATGGCATCACAGCTCACAGCAACCTCAAACTCTTGGGCTTAAGCGATTCTCTTACCTCAGCCTCCCAAGTAGCTGGGACTATAGGCACCCGTCACAACACCCACTATTTTTTTGTTGTCATTGTTGTTTTGGCAGGCCTGGGCTGGGTTCGAACCTGCCAGCTCTGGAGTATGTGGCTGGTGCCCCAGCCACTGAATCACAGGTACCAAGCCCCCAAGTCACAGTTTTATACATAAAAGTTACAAGCAAGAATCAACTGGGCAGCACCTGTGGCTTAGTGAGTAGGGCGCCAATCACTATATCCAGGGTGGTGGGTTTGAACCCGGCCCCAGCCAAACTGCAACAACAACAAAAAAAATAGCCAGGCATTGTGGCAGGTGCCTGTAATCCCAGCTACTCAGGAGGCTGAGGCAAGAGAATCGCCTAAGCCCAAGAGCTGGAGATTGCTGTGAGCTGTGATGCTCTACCGAGGGTGATAAAGTGAGACTCTGTCTCAAAAAAAAAAAAAAAAAAAAGCAAGAACCAACCTTACTAACCTTTATCTTAAACAATAGTAATTAACACTTATCTTTAAACAACAGTAACCACCATAATCCATGACACATAATAAATAATAATTGATATAACCCATAGTTTAAAAGGACATTTCTAATTCAGTAATCTTCTAAATCAATTGTGCTAAACTACTCAAGATATACAAGATAACTTTTAGGTTAAAGCCAAATTTACAAAACAACAAGGATGGAAGACGTGAGGTGGAGGTAACGTAGGACCGGAACTGGACAGTCCAGCTGGGCGTTCTCAGTCCTCGCCTGACAGACTCCATCTTATTTTCACTACATGCACTTTCAAAAATATGGAAAATATCTCTAATGGATTACCTGTTATTTTTTATTTTTATTTATTTATTTTGAGACAGAGTCTCACTTTGTCACCCTTGGTACAGTGCCGTGGTGTGATAGCTCACAGCAAACTCAATTTTGGGGGCTTACTCTTGCCTTAACCTCCCAAGTAGCTGGGACTACAAGCGCCTGCCATATCACCTGGCTATTTTTTGTTGCAGTTGTCATTGTTGTTTAGCTGGCCAGGGCTGGGTTTGAACCCACCAACTTTGGTGTATGTGGCTGATGCCATTAAAAATAGCCAGTCATTGGCTGGGCACCCGTAGCACAGCAGCTAGGGCACCAGCCACATACACCAGAGCTGGTGGGTTCGAACCCAGCCCCTGCCTGCCAAACAACGACAACTACAATCAAAATAAATAAATAAATAAAATAAAATTTCATGCATTGTGGCGGTTGAGCAAGACTCCGTATAAAACAAATACATAGATAAATAAATAAATAAATAAATAAATAAAAAGTCAGGGGGTGGAGGTTCATGCATTCTGATAGGCCTGAGCTTAGGAGTTTGACACCAGCCCTAGCAAGAGCCCGATCCTGTCTCTAAAAATAGTCGGGCGGGCTCAGCACTTGTGGCTCAAGTGGCTAAGGCACCAGCCACATACACCTGAGCTGGTGGGGTCAAATCCAGCCTGGCCTGCCAAACAACGACGGCTGCAACCAAAAAACAGCCCGTCGTTGTGGCCGACGCCTGTAGTCCCAGCTACTTGGGGGGCAGAGGCAGGAGACTCACTTGAGCCCAAGAGTTGGAGGTTGCTCTGAGCTGTGATGCCACAGCACTCTACCCAGGGCGACAGCTTGAGGTTCTGTCTCAAAACAAATAATAAAAAAATAATAAATAAGTGGCTTGGAGCCTGTGGCTCAACAGGCTAAGGCGCCAGCCACGTACACCTGAGCTGGTGGATTCGAATCCAGCCCAGGCCCGCCAAACAACAATGATGGCTGCAACCAAAAAATGGCCGGGTGCTGTGGTGGGCGCCTATAGTCCCAGCTACTTGGGAGGCAGAGGCAAGAGACTCGCCTGAGCCCAGGAATTGGAGATTGCTGTGAGCTGTGATGCCACAGCACTCTATCCAGGATGATAGCTTGAGGCTCTGTCTCAAAAAATAATAATAATAATAATAATATTAATAAATAAGTAAATAAAAATAGTTGTGCGATGTGGTGGTAGCTACTTGGGAGGCTGAAGGGAGAGGATTGCTTGAGGCCAAAAGTTTGAGATTGCTGTGAGCTATGATATTATTGCACTCTACCAAGGGTGACAAAGTTATATTCTGTCTCAAATAAATAAATAAATAAATAAAAATAAAATAAGGTCAGTCGTTGTGTCTCCCATCTGTAATCCTAGCACTTGGGAGGCCGTGGTGGGTGGATTGCCTGAGCTCACCAGTTCAAGACCAGCCTGAGCTACAGCAAGACCCCATCTCTAAAAAATAGCTGGGCATTGTGGTGAGTGCCTGTAGAACCAGCTACTTGGGAGGCTAAGGCAAAAGGATTACTTGAACCCAAGAGTTTAAGGTTGCTGTGAGGCACAGAATTCTACTGAGGGTGACAAAGTGAGACTCTGTTTAAAAAAAAATAAAAGGGTGGCGCCTGTGGCTCATTGAGTAGGGTGCTGGCCCCATATACCGAAGGTGGCAGGTTCAAAGCTGGCCTCGGCTGAACTGCAAAACAGAAAAATAGCCAGGCATTGTGGCAGGCGCCTGTAGTCCCAGCTAATCGGGAGGCTGAGGCAAGAGAATTGCCTAATCCCAGGAGTTGGAGGTTTCTGTGAGCTGTGTGACGCCACAGCACTCTATGGAGGGCAATAAAGTGAGACTCTGTCTCTACAAAAAAAAAACAAATAAAAAATAAATAAAAATAAATAAAAACCCCAATTAAAAATTTTGATTTTGTAAGCTTTGATAAATATCAAAGGCTTAGAACATTTATTCAAATAGAACCACAAATCATTCATTTAACTAAGAGTGATAGTTGTCATTATCACTCCTGGGACTACAAGACGTCACAACGCTCGGCTATTTTTAGAGACGACGTCTCCCTCTTGCTCAGGCTGGTATTGAAACTGTCAGCTCAGGCTATCCATCCGCCTTGGCCTTCCTGAGTGCTAGGATTACAAGTGTGAGCCTCCCTGCCCAGCCTCAATTTGGGCTTTTCGAGATCAAACTAGCTTTTTATATGTTAGGACCACTGAAAAACAAAGAGAGACATTAGGTTTATTAGTGTGTTAGAACTTTATAAGAAACATTGTTGGCTTGGCACCTGTAGCTCAAGCAGCTAAGGTGCCAGCCACATACACCAGAGCTGGCAGGTTCAAACCTAGCCCAGGCCTGCAAAACAACAATAACAACTACAACCAAAAAAAAAAAAAAAAAAAAAAAACTAACCAGGTATTCTGGCAGGCACCTATAGATAGTCCCAGCTACTTGGGAGGCCAAGGCAAGAGAATAACTTAAGCCCAGGAGCTGGAGGTTGCTGTGAATTGTGATGCCACGGCACTCTACCCAGGGCAACAGATTGAGGCTCTATATCAAAAAAAAGAAACATTGTCAAATATGAAATGGTGTTTAATTTTCTTTGGATTGTGTTTGTATATACATGTTGTTAATATATGTTCCAATATTATACAATGTTGATATGTCTTAATGTATGTTATCAGTAATAATTATAGTGATTACATTAAATTGCTGTATGCCACAAAAATGACCAACTTTGCCAATTGGCTCCAATTTGCTACTCTAAGACTTTTGTCTTTTTTTTGAGACAGAGTCTCACTTTGTTGCCCTCGGTAGAGTGCTGTATTGTCATAGCTCACAGCAACCTCAAACTCTTGGGCTTAAGCAATTCTCTTGCCTTAACCTCCCAAGTAGCTGGGACTACAGGCACCCACACCTGGCTATATATATATATTTTTGTTATAGTTGTCATTGTGGTTTAGCTGGCCCAGGTTGGATTTGAACCTGCCACCCTCTGATTTGAACCTGCCACCCTCTATGCATGTGGCTGGCGCCATAACAGCTGTGCTACAAGCACTGAGCCAAGACTTTTGCCTTCCATTGACAATGATTATTTTCTTTTGCTTTATCTCAGAAAGTGGGTTTCTTAACTTGCTAGGTCCAAAGTTTGTCCTTCAAGAAAAGCCACAGAAAGTACTGATAAGTTCTCTTGAATATGGATTTATTTATTTATTTATTTATTTTGAGACACAGCCTTAAGCTGTCACCCTGGATAGAGCGCTGTGGCATCACAGCTCACAGCAACTTCCAATTCCTGGGCTTAAGCAAGTCTCCTGCCTCTGCCTCCCAAGTAGCCTGGCGGGCTCAGGCTGGATTTGAACCCGCCAGCTCAGGTGTATGTGGCTGGTGCGTTAGCCCTTTGAGCCAGAGGCACCGAGCCATCTTTTTTTTTTTAGAGACACAGTCTCACTTTGCACCCTCAGTAGAGTACTATAGCAGCACAGCTCACAGCAATCTCCAGCTCTTGGGCTTAGGTGATTCTCTTGCCTCGGCCTCCCAAGTAGCTAGGACTACAGGTGCCCGCCACAACACCCAGCTATTACCAGTTTGGCTGGGGCTGGGTTTGAACCCACCACCCTCGGTATTTGAGGCCGGCGCCCTACTCACTGAGCCACAGGCACCGCCTTGGCTAATTTTTTTGTTGCAGTTTGGCTAGGGTCAGGTTCAAACCTGCCATCCTCAGTATATCGGGCCGCGGTCCTTGAATATGGAGCTGAGCTACAGGCGCCACCCTTGAATATGGATTTCTTATAGCTTTGGAGAGTGTATACCATCAGATTAAAACAAAGCAAACTCCCAGATTTTCATCAGAAAGCTGCCCTTGGGCGGCACCTGTGACTCAGTGAGTAGGGCGCCAGTACCATATACAGAAGGTGGTGGGAGGCTTGGCGCCTGTGGCTCAAGTGGCTAAGGTCCCAGCCACATACACCTGAGTTGTTGAGTTCAAATCCAGCCTGGGCCCACCAAACAACGATGGCTGCAACCAAAAAACAGCTGGGCGTTGTGGCGGGCGCCTGTAGTCCCAGCTATGTGGGAGGCAGAGGCAGGAGAATCCCTTGAGCCCAGGAGTTGGAGGTTGCTGTGAGCTGTGATGCCAGTGCATCTACCCAGGACGACAACTTGAGGCTCTGTCTCCAAAAAAAAAAAAGGTGGTAGGTTCGAACCTGGCCCAAACTGCAAACAAAAAATAGTCGAGTGTTGTGGCAGGTACCTATAGTCCCAGCTACTTGGGAGGCTGAGGTAAGAGAATCACTTAAGCCCAAGAGCTGGAGGTTGCTGTGAGCTGTGATGCCACAGCACTCTACCGAGGGTGACAGAGTGAGACTCTTTCTCAAAAATAAATAAATAAAATAAAGTCAAAAATAAATAAATAAACAAACAAACCATTGATAACGGTTCAGGAGCTGTGCTGCCTGGTTTGGAGTCCCAATTCTGTTTCTTCAGCAGTCCAATGCTTACTAGCAGAACCATCTTGGGTGAGACATTGAACCTCTCTGTGCTTCAGTTTCCTTCTATGTAAAAGAGAGATAATAATAGCACCTACCTCATAGCTTTATAGTAGGGAATAACGTGCTGATACATACAATGCATGTAGTAAACACTTGTGAACTAAGGTAGAATCTCAAGGCTCTCCCCCTCAGCAACTGATCGGACCCCCTCTTGGCCAAGAGGATCCCTATATCTGAGTTGCTAGCCAAGGGAAAGGAGATTGGACAGGTCTATCATCACCCCTCCCTTCATTAGAGATGTCCTTTGTGACTTATTAATAGGCCTAAGGCTATGCAAGACCTACCTTCCGGCTATCTATATACATAACAAATCACTTAGGTCTGTTGGTAGTTTAACAGGCCCTTTTTTCTTTTTGAGACGTCTCATTCTGTAGCCCTGGGTAGAGTAGCCTGGAATTGTAGCTCACAGCAACCTCCAACTCCTAGCTCAAGCCATCCTCCAGCCTTAGCCTCTTGAGTAGCTGGGACTACAGGCACACACAATACTCAGCGAATTTTTCTATTTTTAGTACAGACAAGGTCTCACTTTTGCTCAGGCTGGACTCAAACTCCTGAGCTCAAGCAATCTACCCACCTCAGCCTCCCAGAGGGAGCCATCATGCCCTGTTTATCCCACTGTTCTTTCCTAAAGCTTTCTTTTTTTCTTTTTTTGAGACAGAGTCTCACTAAGTCACCCTCAGTAGAGTGCTGTGGCATCACAGCTCACAGCAACCTCAAACTCTTGGGCTTTAAGTGATTCTCCTGACTCAGCCTTCCAAGTAGCTGGGACTACAGGTACCCACCACAACACCCGGCTATTTTGTTGTTGTTGTTATTTGGCAGGCCCAGGCCAGATTCCAACCCACCAGCCGCAGTGTATGTAGCCGGCATCCTAATCACTGAGCTGCAGGTGCCAAGCCAAGCTGACTTTCTAAGTATTGTGAATAGACCTGCCTACACCCAGAGCTAGAGCTAGTGCATGTATCCTTATGTCCATACATGTCCCCAAGTTTGTTTAGTCCTTTTGTAGTCTCCAAATGACATATTCTGTCCTTTTTCTATCTTTCTTTGGTTCAGGGATTACACTGATTCATATGTAACCCCTTAGTGAAGCCAGAAAGATATGCAGACCCTATTTTCTTTTTCTCTTTCTTTTTTTTTTTTTGAGACAGTTTAACTCTGTTGCCTAGGCTGGAGTGCCGTGGCATCAGCTGGCTCACAGCAACTTCAGCCTCCTGAGTAGCTTAGACTATAGGCAGCTTCCACCACCCTCAACTAATTTTTTTCAATTTTTGTAGCAAGATTCCATCTCTTCAAAAAAATAAAAAAATTAACCAGGTTGGGGGGGAGGTGTAAAAAAATAGTTAAACCAGGTGTCCTGGTGCACTCCTATAGTTCTTCCTACTTAGCAGGCTGAGAAAAGAAGATCTGCCAAGCTCAGGAGGATAGTCTAAGTCCAGGAGTTCAAGGTTGCCATGAGCTATGATTCTGTCCACTACATTACAGCCTGGTCAGCAGCAGGAGATCCTTTCTCAAAAAAAAAATAAAAAAATAAAAAAG